>BPLT01000202.1:877500-985192 GCA_019656295.1 Rhododendron mucronatum var. ripense | reverse complement strand
ATTTTTCCTTCCTACTCCATTTTTGTATTGTTTGGTCACTGTCTATAGAGGGCCTTATTGGCTACCGCGACAAGTCTTTAAAATCCTTTCGAGGGTCCACACGTTTTATCTTCTGCAAAATGCTCCACACATTATTGTGCCTAACTCTCAAAACAAAGACCATCACATAAAATTGATAAGAGTACTGACCGGAATTTCCGACGTACCAAAAAAAAGATAAGAGTACTGACCAAATGACAACCGATGGGGTACTGACGTCTCCGCAGGGTCCACTACGGGTCCTGTATGGATGATATGAGCCATTCAAAAAAAATTTAAAAAAAAACCGAGTGGGCCCGTGAAAAATCAGTTTAATTCGATATGCGTAGGTGCTCGATCCAATCTTTCATTTTTTTCATTCAGATTTCAGGATCCTCGGATCATCCGTGCGGGACTGTAGTGAGCCCCAAGGAGACGTCAGTACCCATCGGTAAAAAACTAGCTCTATACTTCATATGTATCTGTTTGGCTAGATAGAAAAATCAAAACCTACTGAGGGAAAATTGCTGTCCAGTCCAGATATCTTTTTCTTGGAGTGGTCTAAACAAAGAAGGTAGCCAAATTCATATTTTCCTTCACCATTTTTCTGCTCTTTAAGTTCTCCAGCAAATTGATGTCATGGATGTGATGGTTGACATTATAGTATTATACTACCATTAGTTAAACCACATGCATGTTAATTAATTGATGTCTGAAAGATTGAGTTTTTCCGGGAAATTTCTAGCTCCTTTTTAAACTTGGAATTGGAAAGTGACACATTCAAAGATCAATTGGAATATCCACTCTACAGTATGGGAGTTGGTATACACTGCTAAGTGCTAACTCGCCCATTGGAAGAAGTTGAAGAGAGGGCTTTCTTTCGGCACCACTTAATCTCGTCGTTGTAAAAAGCTTGATCACAGAAGGTTTATCTGATCGCTGGCTGGAGTTTTGATCTGAACATTAAGTTCGTGACAATGACATTAGTCAGAGGGCGCGTAAGTTGAACCCAACATATCGTTATCCATCTATTTCACTCTTCGTTGAGGTGATTATACCATATTTACGTGACCGGATAAGAGCATCGAGCTGGATTGTACAGTCAAAGAGACCACATACCCAATGTTTGGTTAAAATTGTAACCGTCGTAGCTAAAATATTAATCGTAGATGTTTGGTTGTAGATTTGGTAGTGTTCCCTTCACTATCAGTCTAACGAGTGGGTTGTAGCATTATTATTTCATCGAAATGACCATCTGATGAATTTGTGTTAGTGGCTATTTCCTTTCAATTATGACACGTTTGGATCGTCAGAATTTTCAAGAGAGGAAGAAACCCTAAAGAAAGCAAGTTACAGGAGAATAAACTGGACCAAAACCCAGAAAGCCAATAGAAAGTGGTGTATTATTAACCTACCCTTCTTTCTATTTCAGCTATTTACAAATAGTTCAATTAAAAAAGAGCAATAAAAAGAAATGGAAATTGGAGTGACATCTACAGATGTAAGCCTAAATCAATCTGCCAGCCAATCCAAGTTGAAGGATTCCTCAGCAACCTGAACACAAAGATCTGGTTAAAGCCATCTCCAAATCTTTCCAAAACCAAGAAACCTCTTCGTCGCAAACCACGCGAAGCAACGACTGCAGTTCTACCACAGACCTTGGCAGATTCCTAATCTGCAAGCATTCCCTCATATCGATCTTTTCTAAACTCGTTAACCCGCCGATCCCCTCGGGAAGGGACGCCAAATTCATACACTCGGAAATGTCAAGGTACTTCAACGAAACAAGACTGCATACTCCATCCGGAAGGTGTGTCAGAGAGGGGCATGCGTAAATCCTTAGAATTTGGAGACAAGTCAGTTTCCCCAACTCGGGTGGCAGTTCGCGGAGACTGTGGCAGTTGGTGACACTCAGAGTCTTGAGTTTGTGCATTTGGCAAATACTTGAAGGCAATTCAGTTAAATCGATGCAGTGATCGATTGTGAGCTCTGAGAGGCGAGGGAAGAGGTGGGGTAGGTTGACAACCGACTCATCAAGGCTGTCATTGATCTTGCAAAGAATTAACGATACTTTGCGCAAGTTTTGTAACGGTGATGTTGTTTCGGGTAACTGAGGGACTGAGATTTTCTCAAACCACAGACTCCTCAAGTTGGTCAAATTTGCAAAGGCTGATATGTTGCGAAGGACTGCATTTGAGGTGCTGGAGTTGATCAGTACTAATGATCTGAGCTTGGGCATGTAGTCGATGAAGGGAGGAAGGAAGTATTCGTGCGAGGAGAAATTCAGGATGAGTACTTCTGCCTTGGGAAATTCCATGCAAAACCAGTCCATTTCTCTCATTTCACCTGTGTCGACGCAACATATACACATATCAGCGAAAAGTGCAAAAAAATCAAATGTCACAAGAGACTAGAAATGGACTCTGTTGCAGTCGTGCCCCTTAATCGGGTTAATAACAAATATATATTTGTGAAACAAATTCAAGATTTTCCCCTCCAATTAAAACATCTCCATTAGATCTTGTAGACAGTTTTTCATAGTCATCTACAGAAAATAAATAGAACAAACAGAGACGATGGTTCGAGATATCCAGAAAGCATTCAAGTAGTAGGAAAGGTTATACCATAATACCTGTATGAAGTGAGACCATTTGGGCATTGAATGGCTTATCGATATTCCTCTCCCATTCTTTCGGAATCCCTTCCTCTCTTCTTGGCATAAGCAATCGCCTCCGCTGGTTTACACTCTCATTGTTGCTCAAATGTATGGCAAGATCTCTCAACACATCATGCTGAGAGACAGATATCTCATAGTAACTGCTATACATCTCTCCGCAGCTGCAAATCAACAAGTTTTAAACTTTTCAAATGCAAACATCTAACGAAATCAACAACAAAGAGGAAGCTAGCATTTCAGTTCACCAACCGTTTATCTTTCGCCAGAGTGAGGAGATTCTTGTTCGAAAGCTCAATAAGAATCGCAAAAGCTTCTTGCTCATCAATATCATGCAATTCAACCCATATGCTAATGAGAATGTCAATTGGGATCTTCTTGTCCTCCGGAAACGAACCCAAGTCCAAGAAACACTCCTTTACTTTCTGTGCCAACATTTCTATGCTTAGTTTCATTCTTTCAAGTAACTGGATTTCATGCGACTCGCAAATAGGTTGGCTTCGGGATAGCCTACTCTTTGCACTATTCCAAAACATTTCAGTTTGGTCCCTTAATGAAGCTCCAATTACTTTCAGAGCCAACGGAAGGCCTTTACACTCATCAACAACCTATCCAGATTTCAGAGCATATTCAATCAACACTAGAAATAAGTTGGAGAGAATGGTAAGATATATCAGATATCAAACCTAATCTTACCTGTTTGATCAATTTAACATTAGCACCTGAAGGAATGTAGTTTTGCCCGAAAGCAAATCTGCAGAACAAGGCCAAGGCTTCATTTTTCACACAACAGCTCTAATTCATAGGTGCAGTTGATAACTGCTGGGGAGAATTTGATTCGCGAAACCACAAGGGTTTTGCATCCTGGTATTCTTGGCAGAAGCTGCTCAAGAACCGAGAGAGACCAAACATCATCCAGAATCATAAGTGTTTTTGTGACGATACTGAAATCGTAGGGTAGCAGCGTCCATTGAGGAACTACGTCACTCGAATCAGCCATCTTGTTTCCAGTTATCATTCCCCAGATCTTCAACCTCAATTGCTCCACGTTAGGAGATTGTGATACAGTGAGGAAGAAAACTCTGTTGTTGAAGTAACCTGATAGTATTAATTTGTAGAGTCAAAAAGTGCTATTCCAAAAGTAAATACTCCCAATAACTATAATCCTCCAGAAAAGTGAAGTCAAGTTCAAAACATCAGTCCCTTTAACTTGGCCAATTATTCGCTACTCCCGGATTACCATGTGGCGCTCACTACAAATAAAAGATCGTCACCACACAACGTGGGTCATTCATTGTCCAACCACCCAATAAAAATGAAAGAACAAAATTTGTCGTTACGTAAATGGTTGGGCGTACCATGGAGGCAATGGCACTTGTTACTCCGGGAGCGTTGAATTCCTTTAACTTACTATCTTTATAACCAAGCAGAAATAATAGTACTACTTTTAACTGTATTTGAGCAATTTGATTCGAAGCTATTTGAAGAAGGTGTAAAAGAGAATCTGAGGCCTAATGAAGGAAAGATAGTCAAGGGTGAAAATTTTCAGGTGTAGAACCAATTATTCTCCACCTAAAAGAAGTAAGATTTCATTATTGAAATATTAGTTAGTAGTAGAATTTTACTTCTTGTCTCAATTTTTCCAGCCATCAATGGAAGACTAAGCGGAACCGTTTGATACACGCATAAAGACTTAAAAAATACAAACAAAGGCACTAAACGAGCCAAGCTGAGCCGGACTTTGAAGTGTTTGATATTGGCTCGTTCAAAACAAGTCAAGACCAAAAAAATTGAGTTCGAGCTCAGCTCGTTTAGTATTGAGGTATTCTAGCTTGTTTGTCCACTAAACGAGCCTCTAGACTAAGCTAGGACTCTTCAAATGAGCCGATCTTTAACTACACCGAGTTCGACTCGTATACTAATGAAACGAGTCGATAACGAGCCGATTCTCAAGCAGCTCGGTTCATTTGCATACTAATGAAACGAGTCGATAACGAGCCAATTCTCAAGCAGCTCGGTTCGTTTGTAGATTATGTAACTCAAACGAAAGAAAAACATAACTTACTTCTAACTTCACCGTCTCTGCAAATCTCCCTTGCCAGAGTCGTCTTCCCACTGCCCCCAATCCCACAAACCCCCACAACCCTAAGCTCCTCCCTCCCCACCACATCTCCTTCACCTCCCTCCTCGCCACCTCCATCCCACCACCCAAATTCCCCAAACTACCCTCCACCTCCACCTCCTCCTCCACCCTCCTCACCGCCTCTCCCAACCACCCTCCCCCCTCCGCCACCCCAATCTTCATCTCCCCCAGCCTCCTCTCCAGCTGCCGCGCCGCGTTATCCAGCCGGTCAAACCTCTCCGCCGATTCGAACCTCATGTGGTGCACGTCCGCCAGCACGTGCGCCTGCATGGGTCCCGCCATGAACCTGTTGGAGTTGGAATATTGTTTAAAGTAATTGACAAATTCTAATTACTAGAGCAAGTTCCTGACAATCTAAAGTAATTGACAATTTTAACAGAACCTCGAGATATGCTTCTCCAGCTTCTCCATTTTCCTCGTGAGCTGGAGGTTCTTGTAGACGTTCCAGCGGGAGGAGCGGAGGACCTTGTTGGCGAGGTCGAGGCCGGAGGAGAGGGAGCCGGACGAGGGCGTCGAGCTGACGCTGGCGCGGCTGGGGTAGCTCAACGCCCGAGTACTTTATTTCTTGGACGATGGGAGGAGTTGGTTGATGGAGTCTATGAGGCTCTCGGCGGTGGATTTGCAGAGGCTGTATTTGCGGCAGATTTGGATTAGGACTTTGAGGAGCTCCGTGGCAATTTCGCCGGCGAAGAAGTCCGTCACCGCCATCTTTTCGGTGGGGGGTGGGTTCGATGGTTGGTGGGGTGATCAGAGGCCCACTGTCACCAAAGCTGTGAAGTTGGAATGGGGAGTGCTATTTTATAGGTAGAATTACCGGGCAGAGTTGTACGGATGGCAACTTATTAATTGCCATTTTCGTGGGCTACACTTTTAAAATGAATAGTACATGATAGGAAGCCTTTTAATGACAAATACATAGTAATCATAACCCCGGTGGAATAGTTGGGACATTTTTGTCCCTGAATATAAAACGACACCGTTTGTAGTTAGAAGCCCCAACTTTATTTGGGTAAAAAAATGGCAGGTCAATATATGAAGCAGACGTTTTATTATATTGAAATAGACCATAATTTTCCTTGATAAAGACCAAGTCATATCATGTTCAATGCATGTCATCTATTATTGAAGCTCAACCAACCTTATTTGGGCTAAAAAAGGGCAAGTCATAGGAAACAGACTTTTTATTATATTGAAATAGACCATCATTTTTATTGATAAAGACCAAGTCATATCTTGTTCAATGAATTTCATCTCTCATTCAAGCTCAACCAACCTTCTTTAGACCAAAAAATGGTAAGTTAATATATGAAACAGACTTTTTATTATAATGAAACAGACCATCATTTTTATTGATAAAGACCAAGTCATACCTTATTCAATGAATGTCATCTCCCATTAAAGCTCAACCAACCTTTTTCATCCAGAAAAGGGCAAGTCAATATATGAAACAAGCATTTTATTATATTGAAATAGACCATCATTTTTATTGTTAAAGACCAAGTCATTTTTATTGAAATATGTCATCTCCCCTTCTCTTGTTCCTCTTCATCGCCACCATCTCTAGCAGGACTGGCACCCCTTAACTTCCATAGCAACCACCACCCCAGCCATACCCACCTCTCTCTCTCTTCTCTCCTCTCTCTCTCTCTCAATTTGAAAACCCTCAATTCTCTGTCATTCACAACCCACAAAATCCCTTAATCTCTTCATTGCCACCACCATCCCCCATCTCTGGCACCATCACCCCTTAACCCCCATAGTAACCACCACCAAATTTTTTTGAAAGGCAAACCCAAATTGGTTCCGATTTTTCCCAAATCAAACCCAAATTAGTATCGTTTTTTCCCAACCAAAACCTAAATCAGTGGAGGTAACAGAAATTCACATATTTTGATTGAAATTACAAGACCCACAATTCAGTTCATATAATTCAAACCCACAGTCCATACCGACGATTTTCAAATATCACTTATTACCTTCTTGGAGATGTGTTCTCGACTTTTTCCGTTATAGAACTCATAAAGTTGGTTGATTCAAGAACACAGAGATGGGTTGCTCCTTTGGATATATATGATTGGAATAGATGGGTTTCCATCAAAACTGGAAATGGGGTAGAGAGAGAGAGAGAGGCGGGTTGCAGTTGGTGAGAGAGGGAGAAAATGCTGATTGTTGGAGAAAATTTGGGGCTTGGGCTTGGAAGTGATATATAAAGGAGGGTTATAATTGACATTTCAACTTGGCACACCATGTCTTCGTGAATATTTTATCTCTTGTCATGGGATGAGTGATTTCAATAGTGGAGACCATGAATTGGGGATATGACCTGGTCCACACCTCTGTTCGGTAATTCTCCCTTTATAGTCATGTCAATGTGTAAATTATTGAAATGCCCTTGACAGTTTCAAAAGTTCATTTTTAAAGTTGAGGGTAATGCCGGAAATCCCACATCAAGATCAATTTTTTCTTTTTCTTGATTTTCTTTGGGGACCATGAGCTAGATTTTTTAAGTTAAGGGTAATGCCGGAAATCCCAACATCAAGATCAAAATTTTCTTTTTCTTGATTTTCTTTGGGGACCATGAGCTAGATTTTTACTTCTAATATTTATTTTATCAACAAATGCGAACAAGATAGTTGTCGTTAATAATATTTTTTTGCCAAAAAAGGAAATTTGACGTCTCTCCATAGACTCGAATTTAAAAGGTACAACCAAATGACTTAAGCGGCACATTTATTGTCTTAATACTATATGAAACCATAAGAGACGTTATTACTAAATTAGAAAGTTGGAAAGAAACATTATAGTCAAAAGTATTAAGGATCAGTAAGAGTAAAGTAGAATATATGTAACACCAGAGAGATAGGAATTACCAAGAAATGAGGGTGTTAGATTACTTCAATTTTTAATTAGGTGAGAGAATGGGGATGATTTAATACTCTACTTTAGAGTCCAAGTTGATGGATGAGAGCGTGTGGGACCAAAGCTATGAAGTTGGGGATGGATTAAGTTCCTGTTACGCTAAGGTTCTTATTTTTTAAGTATTTATTTTTCACTTTATAAGATAGATTATTTTTTCACAATACAACCCTTTTATTTCAAAAAATAAGTACTCCACTTATTTCCCTTAGTAGAATGGGCCTTTACTATTCATAGTAGGGGATGAAGTATATGGCGTTGGTGTCAAGTTTAAATTACTAAACTATCCTCAACAGTTTCTCAAAAGTCACTCCTAAGTCGAGGGTACTCCTAAGTCGAGGGTAATGCCGGAATTTCCGACGAAGTGAGCTACGTTTTGTTGTCTCACTCAATATTTTAGGGCTATTATTGGCAATGCTACATTGTTAAAACAAAAGTGCTAAAGCAAGTGTACAATAGGGACGAGAGATGTTCTAGAAAGGAAAGACACGCCTCATTTTACAAGAGGAAAATGTAAAATTGGAAAAAAACCGACTGAACTCATCTAGCTACATCGGGACCTACATAGTTGATCATCTCATGGAAGACCGTCTCTAATCCATAAATTTTGGGTTAGAGATGCTCAATCATGATCATGATAGCCGGCCAAAATTTATTTTTTTGGACTCCAACCCACTCATTAAATGTCTATGCAAAATGTCTTCGATCCTGGTCGCTACTTGTATCATTTTAATTTTATCTGATGTCCCCCGCTCGATACTGTTAGTCATTTTCTACGGATGAATGCGATTAGCCAGGTGAATTTCCCTCCATCTTCCTCAAGCATGGAGTGCTAACTTGATTGGTGGACTCCATTTCTTCTCTTTTTCCTTGGAAGACTGCCCAAATTAGAGCAAAAGCCCTGCTGAAATAAAATCTTGAGGGGGATTGGGTCTTGGACTGCGTAAATGATTATTCTTAACTTTATTAGGAATACAATACCATTCTCATTGTCTTATTAGTCTTTGTTTCTCTTTTAAAGATTACTGAAATTTCTCTTTGCCATTCAAAAAAAAAAGAATATCGAACCCACGAGGAACGTTATTTTTTAATATTTATTAAGTTAAGTTGGATGGATAGGAAAAATAAAGAGTGGTTGGAATACATACATATTAAAATGAATAGGCAACGTGAAGATAGTCTTTCTATTTCTGTACTTTTGGTTATGTAAAATAAAAAGTAGGGTTGGAGATGCTCTAAAGTTTCACATGCTAGGATAGGTTTCCCCTTCCATCCTTCAACACCCCTCCCCCCCCCCCCCCCCCCCCTCACATTCCTTTCTCCAAACTTGATAGTCTCTCTTTTTGTGTACTTTTGGTCATGTAAAATAAAAAGTAGGGTCGGAGATGCTCTAAAGTGTCACATGCTAGAGAGAGAAGCTTTGGGGTAGGGGTCCTCCCCCCCTCATTTTCCCTTTTTTTTCTCCACCTTCCTTCCTCTTCTCCTCTCAATTCTCCATCTCCAGACTTCTCCTCTCTTTCTGTTTTCTTTCTAAGTACGCCCATGGTTATGAAGTGGTTGAGACTCTCTCCTCAGGGAATTGAAATCTCCCACTCTCCATTATTTTTGGACTCAGGAGCTAGATCTAGAGTTTTAGGTCCGGTTTCTTGAAACTAGTGTACCGGCAACGAAAATGGAGTCTGCGGCAGCTTTTTCCTTCAGTCTGCAGCGGGACGAGTTCGAGTTGGTGCGGCGGGTCATCCAAGAGGGTCTACTCTATGTTCATGCTTGGCCTCTCAACTTCGGCCTCTCCAACCCTCTTCACGAGTGTGTTCGACGGGTCCGACTCCGGCGTCGTAGTTTCAGGCGGCTTTTCTTTCTTGATTTTGTTGTTTTTGTATTTTCGGACTGATAATGTTTTATTTATTGTACTATTTTCTTATATAATATCTGTATTTTTTGGCTGGTAAAAAAATAATAATAATCTTCTCAAAATAGAAAAGTGTTTTCTTTTTTCATTTTTTGAATATGTTTTCTTGACTATGTTAAGTACACTAACACAAAGGTATCAAGAGATAGAATATCATTGTTATTGAAAAGTTCTAGAGGTAGCATATGATGGTCGACTTCAGCTATCAACGCGGATTGAATGCCGTGTTCCAACTGTCTCTATCTATGATTAGAAAAAACTAAACTGTCTTTTTTTATTGGTTTCGACAAAATGCATTAGGAAAAACATAAATAATTACGAGTTTATGTCCCTTTGTACTTTTCAAGACCATGTTGGTAAAGAAGAAATACAACTAGGAATAGCGCCGTTGTAATGTAAATTTTCTACGCCACTGATATGGTTGTTGACAAATGCATCCGGGCGTAAAGACTCTCTCTATCTCTGTGTTTTTGTTAGGAAATGGATCCTCTCCGGTTCATATTTTGAACGGGAAGAGACAGCATTGATCAAAATCGTTCGTGTGTTGCAATAAATGGTTCGGATGTATTTTTCCGCTTTTATCGGTAAGAGTGTATTTCTTATAGGTAAAAGTGTACGAGAAAATCCAATTCATTGAATCTACCATTGGATGGTCCCGATTTGATCTCGTCTAGTTCAAACCATTGCACCAAAGAGGAGCCGGACCCTCTTGTTATCTTCAGGCCTTTGTTACTCTGATGTTGCAGTAAATTTGGTTTGAGCCATGAGATCCCAAAATGTGAAATTTGTCTCCAATTAACAAAACTACCCCTGAGGTTTCTAAAAATTAAATATTGTCCTTTTGTAGCTTGTGAAATGTTGCAGAGTTATGAAAATAGCCTTTCACAAGCTAAAAAATACAGATTGATCAACTGTTATAGGATATATTCCATATTATTTCCTGGCGGCTACATCACGACAAGTGAGAATTTGTTATGAGCCAAAGGGATATTTTGTGAATTTCCAAACGAGAGGGGCAATCTGTAATTTAAAACACTAATAAGTGGTTTTGATAGCTTAACCTAGTATATAACACGGTGATAACGGGATATCATAAAACAATATGTTAAACTAACATTGTACAACGAGAAAATTTTGAATTCTTAAAAGCATGGCTCTCTGTTAACTACAAAGATGAAAGAATACATGGAATCAACAATGTTGAGTGGTAGCTCAGTTGGTAAGGGAGCTCATACTCACCTCGTGAGCTGATGTTTCAAATCCGCTAGCGCCTCCCTTTTTTTCCCTTTTGCTAGAGTCGAATAGGGATGTCCTTGTTAAAAAAAAAACCTAACTTAAATTCAGGATAATGCAAATCAAACAATGAGTCACCAATCACCATGCAGAGTTCTTAATGAAGCAGAACATATTAGACAAAACCAACGTCAAGAGATTGGCTTGGTAGTCAAGGTGGCTTTGGCTTAATTGGAGCCCCGCTAGTGGAAGGGGGGATTAATTCCCCAGGATTTGTTGATGTACGCATAAGCTGACTCGGATACCTGAGCTATTGAGAAAAAACACGAATGATCCGAAACCATAACACCATCGAATGCTCTCATCAAATGGAAGGGTCTTCGTTACATAGGAAAGCTACTCGGTTAAATTTTTGGTAGTGAACAATCCATCATATGATCGATGATGATTGATATAGAGTACTGTTTTTGTATCAAGAGAGACGCAACTGCCAAACAGAAAACGGTATTTATGTCAAAATTTGAATGATTTAACAGTTTTCACTTTTCACTATAGCCAAATCCTGTTAAAAGGTGGAGAAGAAAAACGACCGGCATCGCTACCTCTCTGAAGAGACTAGTCCCCCATAGGATTCAACCACGCCATTTAGACACGAACAAAACAAAATTTCTGCACGCGATATTTGGTTCGTAGGGCTATTACTTCAAGCGTATTCAATCACACGATTGCATGAGAAATAACACATACAAAAGTTTAACTGCTTTGCCGACTAATCCACCGCTAACTGATTGAAGAAGTCACTATACCCAAACCCCAGCCTGTACTTTTCAACTATTCTAGACGGAGTTGGGTCCATCCATAGATTCATTAAACACAAATTGTTTCCAATTAGGACACTCCAAAATGCAAATACAACCCAAGAAAATAAAGAGTTTTACTGTGCCGAACTAGAGAAAATGTAGGGCAGAGTTGGAGGAGGAATCTTCAAGTGGGTCATACGAGGTCCACAAAGACTTGAAGGTCTTTCGAATGGGTACAAGAAATGCAAAGTGCCTTTCGGCCATTGAAGCAATTGATTGAGGAAAGAAATCAAGTGCCAATTTGATACTGTATAACTAATGGCCCACAAAGGCTGCTCTTCTTGACGCGTTTAATCACTACTAATGGACTACAACAATCTCATCAGCTCAGAACCAAAAAACAAATCAAGACTCCCATCATCTGAAAGGCTGAAACCTATCATATAACAAAGAAGAAACAAAGAAAGGTGCTATTGGAGTGTATTTTATGATAACCGAATGTCCAATCCAGTCTGCGAGCATCTTGAATAATTCTGAGGCCTTGAAGTTAACGACCGGACAAACTCTCCAATGGCCCCCGACATTTGGAATGTGTGGCCTCTGTGGGATTCTAGTTTCTACGCTCACTTATTTTTGGGGTACTTTGCAGTTACGATAAGAAAATGTCGTATGGAGCTGGACTTAAAAGGCCAACTGTAATGATCTCTTTCTTGATTTTCACATGAAAGGTAGTAAGTATTATGAAGGGTGTTCGCAAAATTTTCACATCCTTTGATAAACTTCACACCACAATTGGAGTTAGTTGAATTTCATCGATCGACAAAATCACGTGCAGAACAGAACATAATCACGTAACTTAGTCGTATTCGTCAATGAACAAAATCGCACAACTTACTTGAATCGTGATGGGGAAAAAATGGGGGGTAGGCAAAGCTTTATAGGAGTCAGAAAGTCTAGTTACTTAACCAGGAAAAAAAATTGCACGTCAGATGCTTTGACCCGACCATAAGCTTTGACCCGATCATAATATCACTCTTTTTGTAATGCCAGGGGCAACCGAGCTAATGGCTTCATAGCAAAACAAGAGTGGATAAACATTTGAACAAGGGGGGGTAAGACAGAAGATTTCAGGACAATGATTTCCGCACTCCAAATTTTACCGTCTTGCATCCGGAGCGCAGAGCGAAAATTAAATCCTTATATGCAGTTGATTTTCGCACTCTACATTTAGAGTGCATGTGGTAAATTTTGGGGTGCGAAAATCAATTTCCAAGATTGAATAGCTAAATATTTAACTATGTAGATCATTATTATTATTCCAAAAAGCCCCTGGTACTGGTACAATTGCAGCAAGAATGTTACACGTTGAACGTGAAAGTCATCACAATCATCTGAACGAAAGACTGAAAGCTTTCAATTAAAGTAGAAAGAGTAAAAGAGAACCTTAAAAGATTACATCAGCCTACAAGCCACTCACGTTGACGGCTGGAATGACAGTCATGGCCCCCAAGACTCGCACAAATTACCTTTCCAAGTGCAGTGAATGGAAGACTTGAGAACGACAATCACAGAAGTCAGTGACTCGGGCAGAAAAGGAAAGGACAGTGGAAGAAGAAAAGGCAATTGATTTCACACTCCCCTGTAAAATCACTACCCAAAAGAAAAGGGGAAGGGAAGAGAAGGGGTAAATAAAAATCCAGTAAGAATTTGAACCCAATTTGACAACAGATGATAAAAAAATACGTGTACCGTTTTTTTTTTCCTACTCGAAAGGGAGAAGGGGCGACTAGGCATGGTGACCTACTCCTGGGCGTAACCATCGAGCCTCCAAACCCGCAGCACATTTCCGGGAGGGGGACCGAAATCCAAAGGTGTGCACTGCCCCACTTGGAGCCATAGCGATCTGGGGGGGTTGTGCAAAGACCCGAGTCGTAAGGCCACTGCCCTAAGGTTCAAGGGGGCGATAGCATGCCTAAAACCTGCGATCTCTGATCCCCCAAAGATGGTAATTGGTAAACTTGTGCCAACTTGAATCACTCGGAAGAATTTGAAAAATTTCTACAAGAGCAGTCTGTTTTCACGGCAAGAGGTAGAACGAGGAATGTGGTTTGACCCCTTAATCCCCAAGACCTACAAATTCATGGAAACGCCAACCTTGTCAAACTGCTCGTACGAAATGATGTGTCGCATAAGGGTTAAGTTGGACGAGGAGTTTTTATTTTTTCCTTTTTCCAACAATATACAATGGATTTAACAAGAAGTCCTATCAGTTTACAAATAATTTCGCAACTTTATTAGTTTGTCTAGGACTAATTCTGGACCCACAGGCTTGTGCCTTTCTTCCTCATTTTCTCTTTCCCATCTATTCACAGGAAATCCATGCATGCTCCCTTGTTCTCATGAGTTACTAATATTTACTGTTACAATAAGTTAAGTCCTCTATGTTTTAATTGTTCTACTGCAACTACACGTGCGAGGAGCTAAACAATCATGAAAGTATGCAAAAGAAAATTTCCCGAAGCAGTAGTAGACATACCTTCTCCCAGTATTAGACAACTGCTACAAAATGTATTTTGCCTTCACTCCTTGTCCTTTCATCCGAAACTGGAAAAACTTCCTGAAATTTTGAAACAGCACACTTATTCCCGGTCATTGAATCATAAGGAAACAAAAACAGTGGCAACTTAAATATGAACCTTATCTTGGTTCAACGATTTTGAGGTACTGAAATTGGACGTTCATTTGAATACATTGAATTCTTTGTCTGCTGCCCAAAGTATCTCCAGTGCTGTGGTTTACGGTTTACTCTATTTTCTAAGATTCCATCAGTTCTAGGTAAGGCAATGATGTGTAAGCAAGAGGACCGGCTTCATCCCAGATTTTAACCTGAAAGAGGACAAGAACTAAAAGATCTGCATGCGAGGGGGGGGGGGGGGGGGGGTGGGACAATGGAAAGGCCACATGCAGAGGGAAGATTCAAGCAATTAGGGTGAACAGTGTACGAAAAGACAGCCTGAATTAAGTATTTTCAGCAGTTAATGTACACCAAGGAAATACCTGCTGTTGTGAATCATAATAAACTTCAGCTCATAGTTCAGTCCAACAAGAAGCTCAACACCAAACAACGCACTTCATCGTAATCCCAATATCAAACTCCAATCAACTCAGGTTCCGTAACTAGAACAAGTCATATTGGTTGGGCCGATTAGCAACAAGACAATGTGAGTAGGCTAATAACTGCATTTAGATTAGTGACATCACACATCAATGCCAAATCCAGTGCTTCAGATGCAGCAGCTTCATGTGAAGGCCGGCAGTTCAAAGGAAGTAGAAAACCACAAATACCATTCTCCAACAAGCGTTTTTATTTTCTGCTTATTTTCTCTAGATCATTTTCAGACAAAACCGCTCCCTTTTCAGCCAATCTTTAGCTCATAACTTCGTTTGTAAAATCATCTTTGTGAAATCTAGTACAACTTGTAAGCACAACTGCAAAAAACTGAGGTACATAGGCGAAGATATCATCTTCACCAACGCCTTGTCCAAACTGGTTCTTAGGCTGCAGAAAATTCCTCCGTTTAGAGCCTCATTCTAAAGAATCACCAGCCAATCTTTAGCTCATTACTTGGTTTGTAAAATCATCTTTGTGAAATCTAGTACAACTTGTAAGCACAACTGCAAAAAACTGAGGTACATAGGCGAAGATATCATCTTCACCAACGCCTTGTCCAAACTGGTTCTTAGGCTGCAGAAAATTCCTCCGTTTAGAGCCTCATTCTAAAGAATCACCAGCACGTAATGTAAACGACTATGCTGAAGTAGTTAATGCAATGCATCAGGGGCAGCTTACCAATAATCCTTGCACGAGCATAAACCACCTTGAAAGTGATGAAACCGGTTTGCATCTCTGATGATGATTTTTCTTCCATAAATACGTGAAATAAACTTAAACGCCGAATGACAATCATTGCAAACTCGCAGGTTCTTGGTTACATAGATATCGGTTCCTCTCTCAATCTTAATGAGTCCTAATGCCACAGCCAGCTTCTCACTGTGATTGTTGAGAATATGCTCCTTGTCCTCGTCTTCCACGTCATGCAGCACACACGACCGATCAGGCACATACCCCACCATCTTCATCTCATTTGCCAATCCCTCTACTTTTCTATGCACCTCTCTCCAGTAGGGATTCATTTGATCTGCAGTGTGGAACCCATGAACCTCTTTACCAAACTCGATGACACTAAAAGCTGCAATTTTTCTTAATCCCCTACTCTTCATATCTCCTCTCAGCTTCCCAACTTCTTGCCATTTGCTCGATGCTGCGTATAGGTTTGACATTAAAACATAGTACCCTGGATGTCCTGGGTCCAGCTGGAATAAATTATTGGCTGCAATTTCACCTAATTTAGTGTTCTTGTGGATGGTGCAAGCCAAAAGCAATGCACCCCATACGCCGTCATTTGGCTGAGATGGCATCTGTTTGATTAAATCATAAGCTTCGTATAAAAGCCCCGCTCTCCCAAGCAAATCAACCATGCAAGCATAGTGTTTTGCCTCAGGTACCACAGAGAATTTAGGCATGTCTGAAAAACACTTCTTACCTTCGTTGATAAGGCCAGAATGACTACAAGCTGAGAGAATGGATGTGAAAGTAATGTGATCTGGTTGAACACCATAATTCATCATCTGTGAAAAGATTTCTAGGGCTTCTTTCCCAAACCCATGCGTGCCATACCCAGATATTAACACATTCCAAGAACTTACATCCCTTTCCCTGGGGCGACTATCATTGAACATTTCAACTGCAGTGTCTAAGTCTCCGCATTTGGCGTACATGTCCATGATTGCATTCCGAAGGGCCAATTCAAGTTTTATCTTACTGTTGATAATAAGATTGTGGATTCTCCTCCTGTGTTCCCGCGATCCCAGATAAGCACATGCAGAAACCATGATCAATGCTGTCACAGGATTAGGTTTACAACCGGAAGCCTGCATTTGATCAAAGAGTAACAAAGCTTCACTAGCTAATCCATTCTGGGTATAAGCCGATAGCATAGAATTCCATGATATCCCATCTCTCTCCTCCATGCAATCAAACACCAACCGCGCCTTTCTCACGTCTGCACACTTCGCGTACATCCCAATAATTGCATTCTCCGCGCACACATCGTGGAGTAATAAAGCGTTACATATAGCATATGCATGAACCGATTCAGCCATTTTTGAATCTCCCAACTGACCGACGGCAGAGGACACACTCACAACCGCAACAGAATCAATGGAAAGCCCCTCTTGCTGCATCTTCTGCAACAAAACCAACGCGTCCTTGGCTCGCTCAGCCTGCTCATAGGCCGTGATCATCGCGGTCCAGCACACCAGGTCCCTCTTAAACATTTTATCAAACACCCTGCGGCCTTCATTAATCAGTCCACATTTGGCATACATATCAACCAGAGCAGCCTCAACATACGTATCCGTATCAAACCCAGTTCTTATAACTTCTCCGTGAACCATCTTTCCTTGTACAGGCAGAGATTCACAAGCGCACGATTTGAGAACGAACGGGAACGTGTAGTTGTTAGGCCGGACACCGGTTCTTTGCATGAGAAAATACAGCTCCAGCGTCTTAGTGAAGTGAGCTCCATTTGTGTAGGCACGGAGCATTGTGTTCCAGAGGAAAGAATGGTGTCCGCTGCGGATTTCATCCAACAAGGACCGGGCGATTTCTGGGTGGTCATGCTTGGAATATTTGGCGATGAATTTGGCACCCAGATGAGGGCTTTGTCTGATGAAGCCACTGGTTGTTAGAGAGGAGTGAATTTGCTTGAGGGTGGACAAGTTGCTACAGGACTGGAGAAGACGATCGTAGTGGTTTTCGAGTTCCGAAAACGTGGAAATGCTGTTGCGGGATGCATATAACCCCTGACGATGCATGGTTCAGGGTGGAGACAATGTGGAATGGGTTTCTCGAGCATTAGGTTAACAAAGAATAGTACTAGAAAACTGTTTCTTGTTCTGGTGAACAACTACCTCCGGTTGTGAAGATTGTGAAGAATTAGTGCTTGCCTAAAATGGAACAGTGTTCTAAAAGTCGGCCGCCTAGGTCGATTAGTCCCCGGTTAGGCATTAGGCGGTGGTCCAACGCCTAGATAAGACAACCTATTAGGCGGCACCTAGTCCCCGCCCTCTTAGCCGCCCAACGTATTTTAGAATATTGAATTGGAGGCACCTTGATTTGATTTGATTTGGAAGGTACAACACGTCCCGAATCGTGTCGAAAAGGCGCTTTTTAATGTTTTGAACGTTTAAAAGGGCGATTGAGAAATCACAACACATCAAGCAATTGGGGAAAACCAAAGGAAATGGCGGGAATCCCAGTTCAATATTTGTGCCTTTTGTTCATGCGCACTTATCTGGACAAATATACACATACAAATATATAGGTTGGGCCTTGTAAAGTCACCAGAAAATGGTGGAGAGACCAGGAAACCTGCAGCTAAGCGTCCTGAACGTGTGTATCTGCCATTAAAGGCTAGGAACCATAAGGTTACGGCCAAAAACCCGTCCTCATTGAACATACGCATAGGACAGGACAGAAGGATAATAAGAACACAACCGTCCATACAAAGGAGCAGCATTGATAGGCATTCAAGACAGAGGGTAATGTCACTGAGACAAAGGCTGAAAAAGAAAAATGGAAATGCACAGACCACAGATAAAAGAGTATTGCAAGGTAACACTTCACCAAAAGAGGTGGCAAAATCACCCATCTTTCTCTTCCGCTATATATTCCTTCCCATTAAGAAAGCAAAATTGCATGTACATCACCACTAATGGTGAATCATCATCCCCTACTACGACATCCAAATTATACCGTGTGATGAAGTATAGTGTAGTTCCATCTTTCAAATAAAATCTGCACAGCCTCTGTATTTGCACATGGGAACGAGCAAAGTTCCCCAAAGTATCTGGATCGGTCATTGATGTCACTTTTAGTCCTTTCATAGTCGTCCGTAGAAAAAGATCCCCAACACTTTTGTCTTGGAATCAACAAGAAGAAACGGGCAGTGTTCATTGCAATTTTGCAGACTAAAGCTCCAATCCACAATGTTCTTCTTTTCAAAGATTGCAAATTTCTTCCTAGTCATCATAAACCATCGGTGACAAACTAGAGCGTGAACTCAGGCAATCCCCAAGGCCTCGTTGTTCGGCCAACCTAGAATCGTACAGTTGGAGTTGTCTCTTAATCCATGGAGGATCGTAGCGACTGATCCAAAGCGCTTCCCCGGTATCTTTGTTCGTAAAATCTGGATGATTTGGTTTTGACTTTCGTCTTCTGTAATCCAGCCACCCAGATGGATTGGTAAAGAAAACTTGCCACAAGTGTAGGCGTTCCTTGTATTTTTCCAAACCAGTTTCACCTGAACCCGAGGTATGAATAAAGATAAGCACAAGAAGAAAAAAATCTACATTCAAACATCAAAAAAGAATGTGATAAAGAAAGAAGAAACAAAAAATAATAATGATACTTAGAGAGGAGCCATCACATGTCTAGATGAAAATCCAAGAAAATTGCCCATATACCAAGACAGCAAATCTATGCAGAAGCAGACTGCTTTTTGAAACGTAGACCAGCTTAAATAAACTGAGGTTACAAATAGTCAAGCTTGCTTTTCAACATTAAAAGTAGCAAGATAGTTCTCTTTTGACAAATGTAAAAATGCTACCAAAGGATTATCCTTCGGCACAGCAAGAGCCAAAAGCTCAAAACAAGTTCTTTTGCCCCACATGTTAGATATTTGTCAACTTGGAAGAACAGAAATTATACAAGTTCTGTCCAGGCAGTTTTTGTGGATAACCTGATCCTCTAAAGCCGTAATTCTGCACTGCAGCACTAGTTTATACTTCATACTTCTAACAATTTCACAAGCACTAAAATGGACCGTCAGATGTAGGGGTGGAAATTATTACATCATATATTCCATCAAATAGAGATGCAAAAAATACCTTCCCCAGAATCTGATGGTTTGGATTTCTTATTGTTCAGGCCTTGACCACATTGCACAACATAATTCATTTCCTCCACCGCTACCTACAGAGAACAAACAAACACTATTTACATGGACAGAACATTGCTATAATCGATTGCAGTGATTCATCTCTATACTTCAGGTAATCATGATTGATAAAATACCACTGAAAGCCCCTGTAACATTTACGAAAAGGAGTTATACACTCTAAACAACTGAAAACAATGGTAGCACCAATATAGCATTCTAACCTGGTAAGATGTATTGAGCTTTCCATTCTCATCAATTTTAGTGTATAATTGCAAATGGCCAGAGACATAAACACAATCACCTGGTTTCAGATGCTTGATGGATATTTCGGCCATCTCATCCCACATCTTCAAGAGAATCCTGTGCACGAATTGTAGGATGTGAGTTTTTCGAGTAGCAGACATTCCTTGACAAGTCTAACGTATAAATGGCCTCTCACAGCACCTAAATCATGGGCAAAACAGTTTCAAATGAAAGAACAAATAATTGACTAAAAAAGGTAAGAAAAACTATGTTTATATAAAGTACTGAATTTACCCAAAGAAATATTAATGCCGGTATGGACTTAAATGAAGCAAAAAATGTGTACATGCCAGGTGACAAACCGATCAAATGTACGAAGATGGTCAAAGTCAATAACACCCATAGGCTACCCAACTCGTATGTTTTATTTTCTTTGCACATACAGCATGCCTTGCCCTTCCTTCACAGATTCCTCTTCTTTATCTTACATTTTCCCTAACCAAAAAAGCCTTCATGCTCATATCCAAGTTTCCAATTCTAAATACACGGGTAGCAGTGAGCGCCCTTTTAAGTTCTTCAAGTTATGAATCGGGAATAGAAAGGTCTTACAATGCCCCCATAAAAGCATGAGACTTCATCAGTTCAACCTGGACCAAGTAAACCGTATAATAGCCATAACTATATTGACTAAAACAATAGCAGCAGAAGTCAAGCTTTCAGACTGCATTTTTAATTTTTTATCAGCACAACCTGGAGATAGCATTTGGGAATGCTACAAGACAAGGGTGCTTCCGATGCGTACTATCCACAAGAAAGAAAGCGGTCAGATGAAAATGGTGCGGAGGTTGACTCAGAAACTACTCTCTAAACCCTCACTACTTCGTCACTTTGCTGTAGATATGCAAGAGCATATCAAGCCCTGAATCATATCTCCACTCAAACTCAAACTTTACTCATCTTGACTCAGACCTATATCAAATTGTGTTCTACTACCTATATCAAATTGAGTTCTACTTGTTTACCCCAATCAACGGAGACCCAAATCTTTATTTCAACTTTCAAAGGTCATTGTGCGTCTTCTAAAGTTACAAGTTACAACTTCTCTATTTCAGAATGACTCTAGAAAATGAAGCTTTCACTTAAATTTGAGAAAAGTTTGACTAAAAGCTAGAGACCAGACCAGACCAGACCAGACTAAACAGAGCTTTAATTCCCAAACAATTGGGGTCGGCTACATAAATACGTTGTTTATCTCTTAAGTTCTATCAAAGGCATTGTGCTCCATAATATTCAAAAGAGCTAGATCCTTTCAAACTATGGCCTCTAATGTCAATTACAATCTACCCCTCCCCTCAGTGTGACCCTCAACCGTAACTATATCACTCTTTCTAATTACCGCATCGGTCAATCAACGATAAACATGTCCAAACCACCTTAATCTATTTTCTCTCATCTTATCTTGTATCGGTGCTACCCTTACCATTCCGCAAATGTTCTCATTTCTAATTCTCTCACTCTATGTCTTGCCACTCAATGCACACATTCATCTCAACATTTTCATTTCAACTACACTTATCTTACTCGCATGTTGTTTATTAGCAGCCCAACACTCGGTGCTGTACGGACAAAAAGCTAGAGACGGTCTCGAAGAGGTGAGATGAAACGCAAAACAAACAGTTTCTCTTTTTTTAATAACTTAGGTGTTTGGGCCAGCTTTCATGTACCTGAGACCAATCCCATCGCCACTTGCCGGGTCTCAATTAAAGTCAGATCAAACCTCTATAGGACTAGCCCCAAAGGAGTTGACTTAGGAGGGGCTAGGGAGCAAGCCTTGACCACTAGGCCAACCCCTTTGGACCCAAAACAAACAGTTGGAACGAGAAAACAACCATCACACTAAGCAAAAAATTCCACGCACGTATACACAATGAACACATAGAGGAGGATCAATCGTGTCTCACTTGAGAAACTGGTTAGAGTTGGGGGAGGTTTTGACGTTGATCAACGTGTAAGCACCGAATCCAACGACGGACTTAACTTGCTTGGGAGGACGGTCGACTGTTCCGATGAAGCTGACGGAGTTGAACAACTCTTTTCTCCACTTGATGGTGGACGGGCGCTGGAACTTGAGGGCGTGACGGTAGACGGAGCTCCCGCCTTCCGCCGCATCGTCGGAGAAGAATTGACGGGGTTTAGGGTTGGCGGCGGGAGGAAAAAGGGAAGAAGAGGAGGAGGAGGAATGGCGGAGGGTGCGGAGAAGGTAAGAGAGTGGGCTCGGTTTCTTGAGTAGGGTTCGAATACGACTCGCCGCCATGGACCGCGGCTAGTCCGGGTGGTACTTTGGAGCTTTCGCGGCTGTTTTTCCTTAGCCACCCGCCCTCAGTAATCAATAGGCGCTCTGGCTTTCGATCATCGCATTCTCAAATGATAGTTGTTTGGGAGGTTTTTCAATGACATTCTCTCACACCCGCATCATGTGACCTAGGTTTTTACTGTAAGAAAGTCTGCCCCTCATTCTGTTTCACTGCTCTTAATTTTACCGTTCGAAAAGCTTTGAATGGCTCGAAGGGGAAACAGAGGGATCGGGTTAGGGGGATCCGGACCAAAAGAAAGACCAAGCCAAAAGCAGTTGTATGATTATTGGCAGATGGTCGAGCAATAAGTGAGGTCGAGCAATAAGCGAGCACGCATTCATCTTGGTAATTATTGGTTCGGATTAAAAACAAATTTTTTAACAGAAAAGTTAACTCATTCCTAACTCTTCTCCATAGAAGTGTATTTTTAATCTAGACCATTGATTATCGAGATGGACGGTCTGAATGCAAGCCCTCACACCATCCTAGGATCCGGATCCGAAACGGAGCAGGATAGCATTCCAGTTTTTCTACTGTGGTAGAATCACGTTTCAAACACACGAGGTTGTGCTTAATTAAACTCGAAATTCCAGAACTAGACTTTGACGTCAAATTGTTTTAAACCGAACTTGCGCTTTGGGAACATGATTTCGACTATAATCTAAATTGACCATGTGACAAGGGAGGAATTATATTTCCACTTCGTCTAAAAATATGATCCAATGTGGAATATGTTAATCAGAATCGTTTTCCTACTCCGTTCTATTTTAAATATAGGAATTATGAAAATATGATATCATATTCTCATTCGTTCTCAATAAAGAAGAAAATGAGAAATTACGGAGCTTGTGGAGAAGGTAAGGGTAGGGTTCGGTTTCTTGAGTAGGGTTCGAGCCTTCGAGGACGACTCGCCGCCGTAGACGGCTGCGAGTCCGGTCAGGAGTTCGGGCTTTCGCGGGTGTTTTTCTAGTATGGTAAGATCGTGTTTTGAACACAGGAGGTGAAGTTAAGTGGAGTAAAAACTTTTAAGTAGTAGCAGTGGTTTTAAACCAAACTCGTGTTGTTGAAAACACGATTTCTCCTTGACGTCATGCATGACTACATTCATGCTGTAGTTTTGACATTTGGTGAACTTTTCTAAGAACGAACAGGAAACCTTTCAACTTCAACTTGTGTCAATCTTCTAAATTATAAAGTCAATCTTCTAAATTATAAAACATAATATAAAATTTTTGACTAAAACATAAGAAAATACAAGTACTAAAGATACAATAAAATAAAAACTAAACAATTTTGATTAAGATGTAATATAGTTTTTCTTGTCTTATTTTTCAACTTTTGGCTATATTGTTTTATACTTTTTTTAAAATTCTTTTGTCGAGAGAAATATTCAAAAGTATCAATTATGCCCACTATCTTCGTGAATAATCAGTATGGTACATAAACAAATCTTACAGCTATTAGAGTCTCGAAGGGATAAGTATGATTCTTTCAAGAGCCCGTCGTTAATGTTCCGTATGCAAGAACAGAAAATTATAATTTTCACAGCTACACGGAGGATGCAACTTCCACCCGAGGTTTTTTTTGGTCTAAGGCATGTAACAAAACTTGGCTATGATCACCACCAAATTATGAACTTGTAAAGCTATAAAGGTCTAGTTCTTCTTGGTGTAGTAAGTTAGTAATTAAATCAGCCTTGGCCCAGTTCATATAGAGCATTCGCTCCAGTTTCATGGGGCCCCCGCTAGTAAATGGTGGATTTATGGTCCCCATGATTAGTTGAGGTGCGCGTATACTGACCCGGACAACTGGTTATCACCCAAAAAGGAAAAAAAAAAGAAAAGAATTAGTAACCAGACTTTATATCATTGTCTCCGCATAATCCTCGTTATATATACATTTTTACCCAAAGCCCTAACCAAGTGACAAACCTCTTGTAATTAATCCCCAACTAATTAACACAATCAAAGTTATAGGTTTATAAACAATAATTGTGAAACATGTGAAATTAATATATATGAACGAATAAAGTTATGTTATTGGGTTGTACTAAAAACAACGTTTGAAGCAGGTTTTCATTCTACATATTACTAAAAAAGAGGTGCCAATTTGGTTTTTTTTTTTTTTTGACACACTTTCTACATCATCAGCTGGGTTAGGGATAGTAAGCGAATTAGTTTACAGAGAGGTTGTCCATAGCTCTGAACCTACAAACGCCCACAATGGGGCTCGAACCCAGGCCTCCGACAAGGGACCAAGTGTAATATGCACATTGATTTATATATAATGTCGTATAATAATTTTTTTGCTTTACGAGGATAGGAGAAAGGGTTTTTTTTATTTATTTATACATACATGGATATTCCAGCCATCTTTCTATGGCCTTGAAGTTAATGACCGGACAAACCCTCCAGAATCCCCAAGGTTTGGAATGTTTGAGAATGAATTAATGCGAATATAATTACTTCTAATGAATTAATAATGAAGCAACTCCATTCCAATATTCTGATTCATATTAATTATAATTCTATTCAGGGAATATTTATTTGGGAAAATGTACTGAGGTCAAAATTTCCTTCTATACTACTCCCTCCGTCCCTTTTTAAGTGTCCTGCTTCGTAACTCCAACTTATTAAAAAGACATCATCATTACACCTTTCACATCAACTTTTTTCTCCACTTTCCATACTTACCCATCATCATTACACTTTTACTCACTAACTTTTCAAAATTAAATATACTTTTAGGGACAAAATAGACAATTCACCAACTTTTACCCCTCTAACTTTTCAAAATGGACACTTATTAAAGGATAGCCAAAAATGGAATATTGGACACAAAATAAGGGACGGAGGGAGTATGATTTAAGTCAATAATCAAAGATTGCCATGTGGTAAGAGATGGATTAAATTTTCGCTTAGTCGAAAATGGAATTCAAGGTTGAATATGTCGTCATTCGGAATCGTATTCAACTATTCGTGTTGCATTCTATTTATTTTGTAAATATAAGAATCATGAAAATATGATACTATATTTTCTCGTTTCTTCTCAAAATTACTGTCATCCAAAGTAAACCTTCCAATTGAGATTAAGGAATGATTTCGGTGTCCCCGGTCATCCATTATATATACGAGGATATATTTCTTCAAAGAAGATTTACCAATTGCTATACTCAACCATATTATCTAATCCACCTAATACTTGCCGCGTAAAATGATAACGAGTAATATTCAACTGTCTTGTCGCCGTCCGCGGGAACATCCTATCTTGTCACCCAATGTTTTACTCATAGCTTCACAATTACCACCGTCACTTGCCGAGTCCCAATTAAAGTCAGAGCAAACCTCTCTAGGACCAACCCCAAAGAGTTGACTTAGGAGGGACTAGGAGCAAGCTTTGGCCACAAGGCCAATACCCAAAACAAAAAGTTGGAATGACCGTCACACTCAGCAAAAAATTCCACACGCGCGCGTATACACAATGAACACAGAGAGGAGGATCAATTGTATCTCACTCGTGAAACTGGGGTTAGAGTCAGGGGATGTTTTGATGTTGATCAACGTGTAAGCACCGAATCCAACGACGGACTTAACTTGCTTGGGAGGATGGTCGACTGTTCCGATGAAGCTGGCGGAGTTGAACAACTCTTTTCTCCACTTGATGGTGGACGGGCGCTTGAACTTGAGGGCGTGATGGTAGACGGAGCTCCCGCCTTCCGCCGCATCGTCGAAGAAGAATTGACTGGTTTTAGGGTTGGCGGCGGGCGGAAAGAGGGAAGAAGTCAAGAAGAGGAGAAGGAGGAATGGCGGAGGGTACGGAGAAGGCAAGAGAGTGGGCTCAGTTTCTTGAGTAGGGCTCGAATGCAACTCGCCGCCATGGACCGCGGCTAGTCCAAGTAGGACTTTGGACAGGGGCAGAGCCAGAAATTCTTGACAGTGTGGTCAATTTCCTATAGCACAAAAAATTTTGTTTCATACTACTTGATAGTAAAAAAAAAAAGTTGAAATGGTAAACAAAAAGGAGTTAAGTAGATATTTTTGGGATTTTTTTGGGGGGGAGAAGTGATAATATTTTACTTTGCCCCATTTTTTTCCTCAAATTCTAAACTTTTAAACGGATTGGTGCAAATTGTAATGTAAAAATGGGGTCAAGTAAGCAATTTTGGGGTGAAAACTATAACTATCTCCATTATAATTTGGAAGGCAATGGGGTCGGATGCCAACCCTTGTCTCAAGGTGGCTCCGGCCCTGACTTTGGAGCTTTCGCGGCTATTTTTTCCTTAGTCACCCGCCGTCAATAATTATCTATGCGCTCATGCTCTCAATTATTGCATTCTCAAATTATAGTTGTTTGGTAGATTTTTAAAAGACGCGCTCTAGCACCCACATCATGTGACCTAGGTTTTTACCACAAGAAAGTCCACTCCACCATTCTGTTCACTGCTATCAATTTCACCTTTCAAAAGTATTTTTGATGGTTCGAATTTTGAAAAGAGGTGAAATAGAGAGATCTTGTGAGGGGGATCTGGACCAAAAAGAAAGACTAGCCAAAAGCAGTTGTATGTATGATTATTGGCATATAGTCAAGCAATCAGGGGACGCCGAACAGGCATTCATCTTGACAATTAATAGTCCGAATTAGAAATAAATTTTTTTGGAGAAAAGTTAACTCATCCCTAACTCTTCTTTAGAAAAGTTTATTTTCAATCCGAACCATTAATTGTCGAGATGGACAATCTAAATGCAAACCCTCACACCATCCTGGGATCCAGATCCAAAACGGAGCGGGATAGCATTCCTGTTTTTCTACCATGGTAGAATCGCGTTTTGAACACACGAGGTTGTGCTTAATTAATCTCGGAATTCCAGAACAAGAATTTGACGTCAAATTGTTTTAAACCGAACTTGCACTCTGGGAACACAATTTCGACTATAATCTAAATTAACCATGTGACAAGGGAGGAATTATATTTCCACTTCGTCTGAAAATATGATCCAATGTGGAATATGTTAATCTAAATCGTTTTCCTACTTCGTTCTATTTTAAATTTTAAATATAGGAATTATGAAGATATGATATCATATTCTCATTCATTCTCAATAAAGAAGAAAATAAGAAATTGCGGAGCTTGTGGAGAAGGTAAGGGTAGGGGTACAGATCGTTGAGTAGGGTTCGAGGACGACTCGCCGCCGTAGACGGCTGCGAGTCTGGTCAGGAATTTGGGCTTTCGTGGGTGGTTTTCTAGTATGGTAAGATCGCGTTTTGAACACAGGAGGTTTTAAACCAAACTCCTTAACGTCATGCATGACAACTTTCATTCAGTAGTTTTGACGTTTGGTGGACTTTTCTAAGAACGAACAGGAAACCTTTCAACCTCAACTTGTGTCAATCTTCTAAATTATAAAACATAATATAAAATTTATGACTAAAACATAAGAAAATACAAGTACTAAAGATACAATAAAATAAAAACTGAACAATTTTATTAAGATGTAATATGGTTTTTCTTGTCTTATTTTTCAACTTTTTTCTATACTGTTTTATACTTTTTTTTAAAATTCTTTTGTCGAGAGAAATATTCAAAAGTATTAATTCTACCCACTATCTTCGTGAATAATCAGTATGGTACGTAAACAAATGTTATAGCTATTAGAGTCTCGAAGGGATAAGTATGATTCTTTCAAGAGCCCGTCGTTAATGTTCCGTATGCAAGAACAGAAAATTATAATTTTCACAGCTACATGGAGGATGCAACTTCCACCGGAAGTTTTTTTTGGTCTAAGGCATGTAACAAAACTTGGCCATGATCACCACCAAATTATGATCTTGAAAAGCTAGCTATAAAGGTCTAGTTCTTCTTGGTGTAGTAAGTTAGTAATTAAATCAGCCTTGGGCCAGTTCATACGGAGTATTCGCTCTGGTTTCAAGTGGGGCTCCCGTTAGTGGACGGTAGGTTTATGGTCTCCATGATTAGTTGAGGTACGCGTATGCTGGCCTGGACAACTGGTTAATTATCACCACACAAAAAAAAAAAAAATTAGTAACTTTATACCATTGTCTCCGCATTATCCTCGTTAATTTACATTTTTACCCAAAGCCCTAACCAAGTGACAAACCTCTTGTTATTAATCCCCAACTAATTAACACAATCAAAGTTATAGGTTTATAAACAATAATTGCGAAACATGTGAAATATATATATGAACGAATAAAGTTATGTTATTGGGTTGTACTGAAACCAACGTTTGAAACAGGTTTTCATTCTACATATTACCAAAAAAGAGGTGCCAATTTGGTTTTTTTTTTTGTTTTGTTTTTGACACACTTTATACATCAGAAGGGTTAGGGGTAATAAGTGAGTTAGTTTACCGAGAGGTTGTCCATAGCCCTGAACCTACAATCGCCCACAACGGGGCTCAAATCCCGATCTCCGACAAGGGACCAAGTGTAATATGCACAATGATTTATATATAATGTCGTATTTTAATTTTTTTGCTTTACTAGGATAGGAGAAAGGTTTATGTTTATATACATATATAAACGGATATTCCAGCCATCTTTCTGTGGCCCTGAAGTTCCTCCAGTAGCTTCAAGGTTTTGAATGTTTGAGAATGAATGCGAATATAATTTCTTCTAAGGAATTAATAATGAAGCAACTCCATTCCAATATTAGTTCTGATTCATATTAATTACGTATAATTCTATTCAGGGAATATTTATTTGGGAAAATGTACTGAGGTCAAAATTTCCCTTTAATGAATTAAGTCAATAATCAAAGATTACCACGTGGCCAGTAAGAGATGGATTAAATTTTTGCTTAGTCGGAAATGAAATTCAAGGTTGAATATGTCATTTGGAATCGAATTTGACTATTCGTGTTGCATTCTATTTATTTTGTAAATATATGAAAATCTGATACACTATATTTTCTCGTTTCTTCTCAAAATTACGGTCATGCATCCAAAGTAAACCTTCCGTTGAGATTATTATACGAGGATATATTGCTTCAAAGTAAATGTTAAAGTAAGTAAATTACCAATTGCTATCCTCAACCATATTGTCTAATCCACCTAACACTTGCCGCGTAAAATGACAATGAGTAATATTCAACTGTCTCTGTCACCGTCCGCGGGAACATCCTGTCCTGTCACCCAATGTTTACTCATAGTTTCACAATTAATCCAATTCTTTGATGAAAATTGACTTCTACGCTCCCCATTTTATCATATACACTCATTTTTTTTGTCTTTATTTGGTGTGTATTTAGTACTCTATTGCCCCTTAAAGTTTAAAAAAGTGAACTTATAAAAGGGTGAAAAGGTAAATTCACATGAATAAGGACAAAAAAAGAGTGTATGTGATAAAAAGGAGAGTGTAGAAGTCAATTCTCTTATCTGATTTCTCATATTATCCTCTTGTTGATCGATGACGGCAGAGAGCAAGGTAAAAAAAAATTATTTAACGGTTCATTTTCCCGATTCGTTTTGACGAGACGAATCGATAATCCATAAAAATTAGGCACAAAACTGAAAAAAGAGTCCAAAAATTTTAGCCAAACTTAACCTAAGGTGCATGAGGCAATCTAGAAAATGAATGTGAAATGCACAATTACAGAAAATTTGGGCCCAATGATACAAACGAAAGAATGTTAAAGAGTGTTGTTTTTACCAAGAGAGAAGAAAATTAGAAAAGTAAGCAGAAGAGCAATCACATACGGTATAAACTTAGTCAACATTAATAAGTTGGAAGGACGGAGATAGTATTGCTAGCTCAAGTTTCTAATTCGACTTTCATTCAACAATTCGAAGTGATTTCACGAGAAAAGAAAAAGAAAAGATTGTGATTGTTAGCCAAATCATTCATTTGAATTGACTATTATGGGAATAAATTAAAAGACAAGTACAAAAAATAAAATATTTTGATTGGATCCTCCTTTTTTTCAACCAATCTCACAAAAAATGGTGAGATTTAGTGAGAAATAGTTTTTCTTTCTTATCTCATTCTTTTTCACCATCCAATTGAGCTGTAATTATTTTCTTTTTTGGGTCGATCGAGTGACGAGAGTTTTCCTTCAAAATTACGGTAAGAGGTCCTCTTTACCCAATTTTTTTGTACACATGTACCCCAAGGAACGTCGCGTCACCTACTCACCTTATTAGATTTTCGGTTTTAAAGAATCTTTGTCGTGTTGTTCTAAATTTTTGTTTTGGAGCTTTTTGTGCTTTTTAAGTTGTCTTTATTTAAATTTTTTTTGTCTTTGTTAATTATGTGTTAAATTTTTATGGATTATTATTGGTTTGTCAAGTCGAGACGATTAGTAAAAAGTCGAAAAGGTAAAGAGTTTTTTGGATTTTTTCTTGGATATTTCAAAAAAAAATTGGGTAGAAATATATATTTTTACTTTTTTGATTTCTAGGCAAATCAATAATGCATAAAAATTGAATGTAAAACTAACAAACTCCATAAAGCTAACGACCTATTTTTCAAGGGGACAAGGTAGAGGTATACGAGCTTGAGTGAGATAAGTTAATCCATGTTCACCCTTATCTAGTGTTTTGGTTCCCATTTTGCACCCGAATTGTTTATCCCACCCACCCCACCCCTAGGGCAAGCTTATCTGGTTCGGTATAATGACTCCATTGCCCCTCAAATCTCTCCAAACTCTTTTTTGTACTCTCACTATAAGGGACAATTAAGTAAATTCTCACACCATTTTCTTTATTTACTCACTTTTATCCGTTTATTTTAACTTCCAAACAAACTCATTCTTAACTTATCACCCATTTTTAACTGATCCCCACTTCATATTCACCTCTTATCCACCCAAAGGATTCGGAAACATGGACCGGAAAACCGAATTTGCTCATCAATTCTAACCGGTAAGAACTAACCTGGACCGATAAGAGTTGACAAGCAAATCCAAACCGTTTAATTACTACAAATGGACGGTCTAAATCACAACTATCTTATCCAATCCAAAATATAGAATGAAGAGAATTCATTTCTCCGCTCAAAACCTTATCCGTTTAACAAACGAGTTGTAAAAGAAGGGGGGCTCACATTATTCTATTGCAAATCATTTTGATACATGGGTACACCTAAAATTGAATCCAGAGAAATATTGAGCCCCAGTATAAGGAAAATGATTTTTACACTCCATTTTTTTCTGCTGCAAATCATCATGACTTTACATAGTCTGATCCAGAGAGTAAACTAATCGAGGAAAGCGTAACGTACTTGGACGCCAATTTAAAAAAAAGAAAAGGTCACACTAATTTCATATGCAGAAAATCTTAAAACAGAAAATAATAGTAATACTTTATTGTCGGTGGTTCGAAAATTCAAATAACGAGCATTGACTTTACAAAGGCGAAATGTCGTGCATTGTGTATTGGTAACGAAACTGCGATAGTATTTGGAAAAAAGACAGGTGTCTCAAATTTTCCAGTTCAAAGCATTGAAAAATGTCTGGAGTGCGTTTCCAAAGCGGAGACCCAGAGTTTCTCTCGGTGTCCGTTCAACGCCTGCAATATCTTCAACCCCACTTCGATTGCAAATTCAATCCCCATTTGAGTTGACTGCAGATTTCTCTTCGAAGATTGAGGTCTTGTTCTTATCGATTATGAAGGGTAAATTCAAACCTCATTACAGTTGACTGCAAATTTCTATTTTGGAAATTGGTTGTTGTTCTTGTTGTTATCGATTCTGACCCAGATGCCTTTTTTTAAGGGTAAATTCAATATTCATTGATTCTGGCCGCAAATTTATTTTCAGAAATTGGGTTGTTGTTGTTGTTGTTATCGATTATGAAGGGTCTCGAAATTGAAACAAAAAACTCAAATGCGTAAATTCAATACTCATTGATTTTGACTGCAAATTTATTTTCAAGAACTGGTTGTTGTTGTTCCCCCCCCCAGGTTGTTGTTGTTGTTGTTATCGATTATGAAGGGTTTCGAAATTGAAACCAAAATCCCGACTGTGTAAATCCTATACCCATTGATTTTGACTGCAAATTTATTTTCAAGAATTGGGTTGTTGTTGTTATAGATTATGAAGCGTTTCGAAATCGCTACCAAAAACCCAAATGTCGTCTCTTCAATACCATTACAGTCTACTGCTAATTTCTTTTAAGAAATATAGTTGTTGTTGTTGAGGAGTTTCGAAATCGCAACTTCGCAACCAATACCGAAATGCTATCTCTTAAAGGGTGATCTTTTTTTCTTGATAATTCAGGTATTCAGGCCAATTTAAGTGCACCTTAAGTTCAATCCCCATTGCGGTTGACTGCAAATTTATTTTAAAAAACTGGGCTGTTGTTCTTGCTATCGATTATGAGGGGTTTCGTAAAAATCAAAACCAACAATCGAAATGCCGTCTCTTAAGGGTTTATTCTCATCTTCATCTCCATCCTCTTCTGCATCGTCTCCTTGTGATTCTCCTCCTTTGGGTTCGGAGCTAGGGTCAAAGAAGCGGCTCACTCGGCAGCGGAGGCTCCGGTACCACACCGGAGTTGACCTGACGGTCCTGACTGATAAGTCTCGTTCGCTTCCGGTTTCGCCGGATTCTGGGCCGCGGTCTCTGCCTAATTTGAGCCATTGGTCGGTGCTGGCGGTCCCGCAACCTTTGCCGCTGCCTGAATCTACTGCTGCTAGCCTTAAGCAGAATGATCAGTCAAATTTGAAATTGAGCTCTACTCCTGGAAGGTAATATTATTAGGTACTTACTGCTTGTTTTGGTTTAATAGGATTGCAATACGCAGTTAAAATGGTATCCATGCGGTGACAATCCTATGTGGTCGAATTGGCGTGTGGCATTTAGTTAGTGTTTAGTATTTGTTTTTGTTATCTTGGGATGAAGTTTAGGATCTTTTGCATGTGGGTTTAGTTTATTGAAATGGAGAAATTGATACTAATAGCATGCACGTGCAAGCTATTCTGTTTGTTTGGTTTTTGTTTATATTTGCTTATCATGATCAACTGCGGACCATCTCCGACCCTTACTTGTACCTTTACTCAAATTTGAGCAAAAGCTTCACTTGATATGAACCATTAAGTGGCTTAACCCAGATGTAAGCTAAAATATTATTACTAGTAAAAACCTACAACAATGGCATAGCTGTAAATTTGAGTCAGAGACATAGCCTTCTAAGATCTGAGTGAAAATCTTAGTCTCCATTTGATTTTCTCAGTATGATTTTGTTTCAAATCCTGGCTCAACAATGATTGCTTCTTTGAATCTAATAGGATTACAATACGTAGATAGAATCGGATCTTTGTGTTGACAATACTTTGTGGTTGAATTGGTGTGGGATTTATGTAGTGTTTATTATTAGTCTTTGTTATATCGGTGATGAAGTTAGGATCTGCTGCATGTGGCTTTAGTTCTTTGAAACAAAGGAATTGATAGTACTAGCATGCACGTGCATGCTATTCTGTTTATTTGATTTTAGTTTAGATTTGCTTATCATGATCAACTGCTTTTTAAGTTCTCTATATCACTAGTCTCCAGCAAAAATACAAGTAATCATATGCTATTTAATTTACTAACAGTTATTATAGTACCTACCGGAATGATAAAAATTAGTTTGCATGTAATTATTATTCAACACTAAAAACAAGTAATCTTTGTTATATGATTTTTGATATTCTACCCACCGGTTGCCCGATAGAGCCAATGAGAAAACAATGGTTTTTGCAAACTACCTCCAACATCATCCTTGACCACCACTTGCATTGCCAGGGTTCCGGATATAGGCTTGCTATGTTACAAAACAAAACATAAACTATTTTTCTCATCGACAATTTTAACAGTTATTGACAGGCAACATCTTGCGTATGAAAATTGTTAATGTTGCTCATTTGAGTTTTATCATTATATTCCGTAAAATTTATTATTGCTTTGATTTTATCACCGCGGACGCCGCTAACCTCTTCTCTTTTAACAGTAATTAAATGTTATGAATCTCAATCCCAATATATGATTTATTGAACTATATTATTTAATGATGTGGGTATGAATGGCCAAAGGAATTTGGATTTGAATCATTATTGTAGAAATCTATATATGAACGAGGCGGGCGGAATTTCCAGTTTCAACCTTTTTGAGTTGGGTGACTCTTAGCTGAGGTAGAAGGAGTAGGCGGGTCAGTTCTGTTGGGCCCAGTTGCAATAGGAGCAGCACTTAAGAAATATCATGTGGTGGCTCGCCATTACAAAACGACTTAAACTGGTCTTGATATTTCATTAAACCGTAGTAAGCCGCATTTAAGTTTGTTTTTGTTTGGTTGGCAGTTTAGTTTAGTTTTGGTAGTGGGTGGAGAGAGAAATAGGGTAATGATTGGAGAGTAGGTAATGATTGGAGAGAGATGAGAAAGTAATAATTGAAAAAATAGGGTAATGATTGGAGAAAGAAGTAAGGTAATGATTGAAAAACAAAACTAAAACAAAACGAAAATGGCAAACAAACACTACCTTTAGAGTTTTGCTAACTACGAAGAAAACGCTGTTCCCAGTTTTATATATATGGTATAAATAAGATCTCCTCCAACCCTTACTTGTACCTTTACTCAAATTTGAGTAAAACCTTCATTTGATATGAACCATTAAATGGCTTAACCCCAATGCAAGCTACACTTTTAGTAAAAACCTTCAATAATGGCATAGTTGTAAATTTGAGTCGGAGAAATAGCCTTGTAAGATTTGAGTGAAAATTTTAGTCTCCCTTTGACTTTTTGGGTATGGTTATGTTTCAAAATCCTGGGTAAACAATGATTGCTTCTTTTAATTTAATAGGATTAAAATACACAGATATAATCATATCTTTGTGTTCGAATTGGTGTGAAACACTAATGTTTATAGTTGAGTTTTGTTCACCCTCCACTTAAGAGGGTGAATATTACCCTTCTTCTATTGGTTGAAATGGTGTAGATCCCATTACAAAGTGTGTGGATTCCATCACAAAGTGATGTCATGCTTACCAAAAAGTGTATTGCACGGGTGAGATCTACACCATTTCAACCAATAAGAAGGAGGGTGAACAAAATTGCACTCGTAACATTTATGTAGTGCTTAGTACTATTACTATTCATGATATCAGGGATGAAGTTTAGGATCTGCTGCATGTGGGTTTCGTTCTTCGAAATAAAGGATTGATAATACTAGCATGCATATTCAGGCTATTCTGTTTGTTTGATTTAAGTTTAGATTTGCTGATTATGATCAACTGCTTTTTGAGTTCTCTATATCACGAGAGCATCTCCAATCCTTGGCTATACCTATACCTAACTCAAATTCAAGTAAAAGATTCATTTGATATGAACCATTCCAATGGCTTAACGCAAATGTAAGCAAAAATTTGAGACAGTGTAAGCAAAAATTTGAGACAGCCAGACAAGAAATATTTTTCTAAGATTTGAGTGAACATTTTACGTCTCCCTTAGTTTGAGCAATTTTTTATTGTAAAACTCAATCTGGTATAGGTATAAGTCACGGATTGGATTGAGTTTTAAGGAGTCTTTTCCTCAAATATCAGTCTTGAGCGAAAACAGGGTTAAGGCTGGAGATGCTCTAACCTATTGGATTTAAGCTTTAACAACCCAATGTGGTGGGCACCTCTATTACAAGCTGCGAAATGCAAAACCCTTTAAGCTTAAATATGATGCTCAAAGTGTTCTACCTCTGGTTCCTGGGTTACACGTTTGGGTTTCAACATCCTTCTTCTGTTGAAGGTTTTCACCTGAGAAAGAAGAAGCCAAGTCAAGTCAAGCAAGTGTGGAAAGAATTACTTCAATCTTACATGCTGAAGTCTCCAACGTCAATAAATCTGAATTTCAAAGGAATGTCTCTGCAAATAAGTAGTTTTCTGGTTTGTTGGTCTATCTATTAGTAGCATATAGTAGCTTAACAAGCTGTTGGATATATTGTTCTCTCATTTCAGAGGCAGCGCAGATACTAACACATACGGTGCTATATCATTTTGTTATTCGGGTTTTATCATTTCATTTCTTCCGGCACATTGTACATCTTCTACTTCCAACTAATCTATAAAATATTAATTTCATAAAATGATTTTATTAGCGATGTCTGGATTCTGCAGCTCTCTTTCTCATCAAATTATCAGGAAGACCACAGAAAATGCTGCCACAAATTCTTCCAAAACTCCAACCTATCGCCGTAGGGGATTCCGCCAACTCCTAAATGTGGAAAGTGTTCCTTACTCCCTCAGGCTGAATCCTCCCCCCAAGAGTGCTCCAACCACTGGTTTTTCAAGTCCTGCTCTTAGCCCACAAAGATTTAGCACTGTGGATCTCAGTCATGCTCTTGTGAATCCTCTAGAGTTTCGGGGTTCCCCATCTCCGCAGGGCCCACTTTCAATTAAGCTTGCATGTTCCCCTCCCCAAATGTTTTCAGCAAGACTACCATGTACCCCTGATCATTCTCCAGTTCATAGCCCAAAATTCAACAGTGCTTTCCAAGATAGCAGAAACGCTTCTGGTCTTGGATTTCACTCACATCATAAATCACTCCCTGAAAGCTCTATGGGGTTGCGTGAAGGTAGTAGTCATGCCAATCTCCATCCATTACCTCTTCCACCAGGAGGTCCAAAGCCATCACACTCAACTACTAATGGGTACGTTATGGAGAAACCTGACGTGTCATTGGTTAAAGGTCAATGGACAAAAGGGAAACTTATTGGACGCGGTACTTATGGCAGTGTTTATGAGGCGGTCAATAGGTATGCAAATCTTCTCAAGTACTTTCTCTAGTTGGTTTCTGATGCAGTAAACCTTACTGGTGTTCTTTGTGTAATAGAGAAACTGGAGCTTTGTGTGCCATGAAAGAAGTCGATGTCATTGGGGATGATCCTAAATCTGCCGAATGCATTAGGCAGTTGGAGCAGGTGATTGGTGATGTTATACATATTCTAGGGAACACAACAGTGTCTAGCACTAGTACTATAATGTATTCTTGCTTTAAGATAACTTGGTTTCGAGAAATGTTAATGTGAAGGCAAAGGTCGTAGATTCACTATGTATGTATATGTGTGCGTGTATGTATGTATGTGTGTGTGTGTGTGTGTGTGTGTGTGTGTGTGTATATATATGCGTGTGTGTGTATGTGGATAGATAGCGATAATTTTGGGTTAATGTATGAGGATTTCTTTTCTTTTGTAACTTGAGTTAACAGTAGTAAATAGTTTGACTTCTTATGTCAAATACGACACGTGTTGTGGTATGGTATTAAAGATATTGGCCATTGAACATTTTCTCATCATTTAACTGTTGCTCTTTTCCTTTTTTGTTTATTAGGAAATTAAAGTTCTCCAAAATTTAAAGCATTCAAATATCGTGCAGTACTATGGCTGTGAAGTGGTGAGATTCTTTTGGCTTCCTGCCGTCCTCTAGTAGTGATATCCGATTGTGGTTTATTTCACACAAGTTGGATAAATTTGAGGAATAAGCTTTCATATGCAGGTTGAGGACCGCTTCTGTATATACTTGGAGTTTGTTCATCCAGGATCAATAAATAAATATGTTCGTGATCATTATGGAGCTGTTACAGAAAGTGTAGTGCGTAATTTCACCCGCCATATTCTTTCAGGGCTGGCTTACTTGCATAGCACAAAGACAGTCCACAGGTGATGGTCAAGAAAATCAGGATATGGTTTTTTTTTAGTGATTGAGATAAAGTTTTGATGACTCAAATGCTTGTTTCAAACAGGGACATTAAAGGAGCAAATTTGCTCGTTGATTCATATGGGGTTGTCAAGCTTGCCGACTTTGGGTTGGCGAAACACGTGAGCTTTATATTTTATGGACATCTGCCAGATTTGTATTCATGCATATTCCATATATGCTAATTTATTATTTTAGCAGAAAATTGCCAGTTGGTTATATGATACTACCTTTGCTATGCCTTTTTCCCTTGCAATGAACATCTTTGCCTCGTACACCATTAAAGTGTTGACCTTTTTTGACAAGTATGCCCACACAAAACATCTTCGAAGTGGGACTTGAGCCCTGCTCCTTTTCCTCTGAGAATGACTGGAGGTACAACTTATGCTAATAGTTGCCGACGGCAAGTTAAAACATTGTTCTTGCAGCATTCAGCTGATGCGATAGATGGTCTGACACAGGTTTCCAGCTTTTAGTGTCTGTTTAATTCTTTGTATCGATGTCTTAAACTAAAATTCATAATCTTTTGGCTTTTTGTCAGGCTTATTTCAGTTTAGCAAATATTTTTTTCACTATTTGGGTTTATCGATTCTACTTGACGAGAGTAATTGGAGAAGTATAAACATATGGACCAAATTTGAAAGTTCAGAAAAGCTAATGCAAGTAAAAAGCTGGAAATTTTGGCTTATTTTTCGTCCTTAGTGAACTCTTTTCAAATTTGGTTCAATTTTTCTAACTTTTATGATTCTTCTCGTTATGACGAATCAAAAGAGTAACATATTTGGACCCCAGACAAGATGAAAATAAGCCGGAAAAGGTCAACTGTTGAGATCCCAAATATAGGAAGCAACTTTATTATGAGTATGGGAGAAATCTAAATTGCAGGAAAAATGTGTGCGGAAGGGTTTCTAAATGTTTCCTTTAAATCTTGAAATCTTGATGACCTCTTAAGGAAAGTGTGTCAATTGGTTCTTTCTTGGGAAGTGCCTGAAAGTTGCATGACTACAGTATAGTAGATGATATAAAGGATGAATTAAGCACTAGCTATTTACGGACCTTTATTATTTCCTAACGAGATGTATTGGAAATCTAGTATTGGCAACTGAACAATTAAACTAGCAGAGTACTGAAATGCATTTGTGAATGATAAAGGCAAGTTTCCTATTTTCATTGGAATCAACGGGAGATTGGAAACTTGCTGCAGTTGGCTGTCGGGCGTAGCTGTAATGAACACTTCTCATTTCTTACTTGTAGTTTTGCTTCTTGCTCTAAATTCAGAACGACATGATGTGCAAGAGGGACATCGCTGAATGTGACGTTCAGAGGTGGGAACAATATGGCCAATGGTGTCGGTCTGAACTAATGATTAGTTGAGGCTTCTAAAGGGTGGATTAAGTGCATGAAAAAAGGAAAATAAGATTCTATATTATAGTTATTTACCCAAAAAAAAAATTATAGTTAGTTCATCCCGATATAAAAACTTAAACCGAATGGTACTTCATATGGCCACAACAATATTCGCTACAATTTATCAGCTGATGATGTCAACAAAGAAACACACGATATCCCAACCTTGTTTTGTTTGGACATATATATTGTTACTGCTATAATTTATTGCAGTTTTAATGGTTTTCTTGACTTGGAAGGTGACCAGATTATACAAAGCTAGACCTAGAAATTTATGGCTGAGTGCCTTTTTTGTTATCATTTGGGGGTGCAAATGACATCTTATATCCCTATTATTTAGAGTGTTAGAGCTTATTTGGTTCCAGTAGTCCAACTGTACCAAATTGGGCCTCAAGCTTCTCAATTCATATCAAACTGACATTGAACATTCACACATCGTATTGGCTTTTTTGGATGGATATGGTGCATGTGAGCTCTGCGTGTGCTCCATATGGGATCCCAGTGTTCTACATCGTCAAAGAAAGCCATGTGATGTTGAGTGCTGACTTGTGTTTCCCCATTGAAATCTCCCAAGAGAATTGATTAGTAGACCAAATTGAAACCCAATAACCAATAGAAAGTAGAGGGCCCAGAATTTCCCAATTACCTGCATGGATCAGAGTGAAACTCATCCTAATTATAAGGGTGTAAATTGAAATTTAATATTTTTATTCTGTTTAACCTACTTCTTACTCTTGCATTCGGTTTTTATGATCTCATTTCCTCCACTCCCCTTACATAGCTTTTTGTTTATATTCAGCTTACAGGAGCTGCAATTGATCTTTCTCTGAAGGGAAGTCCCTATTGGATGGCTCCTGAGGTATTTCAAATTGCATTTAGTGTGATTCAGAGATTGCTTTTGGCTTTTGTTCCGGCTTTAGCAACTTTCTCAGGTCGAAATATTTTACTTTTATGATTCCTCTCATCTAGGCAAACCGGAAAAGTTGAACATGTCCAGCTGAAAAGTAAATATTTTTACCTGAAAACTGGAAAGAATAATTTCACTGAAGATGAAAAGATGAAAAAAGTTCAGTTTTTTAGACATTCCTAATATAGGCTAATCCTGACACCTAAACTTTTCTCCATCAGGTTTTGCAGGCTGCGATGAGAAAAGATTCCAATCCTCACCTTGCTTATGCTGTTGACATTTGGAGCGTGGGATGTACAGTTATTGAGATGCTGGATGGAAAGCCTCCTTGGAGTGAGTTCACCCCGGTAAGCATGTGATTTAGCCTGTTATTGTTTGGATAGGGACAGTATTGGAAAAAGATATAAGGGCTTAATAACTAATTTTGGTACTAGCATATGTTCTAAGATTGGTTTTATTGGTAACATTTTAGTTAGGGTTTCCTTGGATGCCTATTAACGGGCTATTATGTACTGAACGAGAGTAGAGTGTCCACTTCGGACTGATTCCAGTGGTTTTTCTTATTTCCAACACTCTGAATTTTTTTATTCTTCGTGAATTTCATCTCCTCTCTTCAGGGCAATTGTTTGTTCTCTCTGGTTTTCTATAATTAGACACGAAGACAAATTTTTTGTTAGTCGTCCTGCCTCACTTTTACTACTGCTGCTTAAGGTTATGCAACTAATTATTCCGTTGTCTCCTATCCTCTAGGTTCAAGCTATGTTCAATGTCTTGAACAAATCCCCAACTATTCCTGAAACTTTATCTTCAGAAGGAAAGGAATTCCTCCAGTTGTGCTTTCAGAGAAATCCTGCAGACCGACCATCAGCTGCTTGGCTACTTGATCATCCTTTCTTGCAAAGTTCACATGTAATGGTAAGTTCACATGAACAAGATTTTTTGGGTGGCATGCAAGAATTTTCTAGAGTGAAAGTAATGGTAAGTTCCAAATCCCAACCATGCATGAGTCCTAACATCTGTTGGACACAAATGTCCTTTGTAAAAACGGTTAATCGCTTGCCAAAAACGGTTGAACAACCTTTTCAGCAATTAAATAAACCAAAATAGTCAGGCAAATGTGCTGAAAATTCTTCTCTCTCAATCAAGAGGACTTCACACTAGGCAAGTATTGACATGGAATTAAAAGTGAAGATGAGAAGAAGCAGGAGAGAAGAATTCACATGTTTCGAATATGAATCTGGATTGGTTGATTTAAATTACATGACTACTGAAAAAGTAGTCATTGGAAATGAGGGGATGAAACAATCCAAGTTACTCTACTCCTATCTAATTTACATCTACTCCAACGAAAAGAATGAAGTAAAAGACAAATATACTGATTAAGTTGATGGATTGTATGGTTCGAGTTTTTTTACAATGGAGCCCAAAAGGGTTATTTGTAGGAATAAACTGCAGAAATACCTCCATTTAACTTCCTAAAACTACCCATATTTATTATTTGCCATCGGTAATCCTGTCTTCAGAAGTTTCCTACCAAGTCACCTGAGTCTTTGCCCTACGTGTTCTCTACACATTCTTCATGCGTCCCTCAACTATCAAATAAACAAGAGGATGCCATAGTGCCATGTGTCGTGGAAGTATACTAACCACAGTATTAATAGTACAAAATTAGTTTATTTCTATGATGCAAACATCTATAGTTTTTCCCATTTCTGATTTTGTTTCTTTTTCTTCTCTAATATGGGCATAACAAAATTTGGGCAATCTAGAATTTCAAGTTCGTTTTGCTATTTTTATTCTTATTTTTATTTTGTTGTTTAAATGTTGTTGGTTTTCCAGGATCATAGTCCCAGAGACAAGATGAAAAATATGAATGGTTCAGTGCCAACCTCTCCAGGCGCAGGGATTAGGCAACTTCCACGTAATGGGTATGTTTGTTATACATTTTCTTGCCTAAGGATATTCAGAGCTGTGTTAAATTTGTGATTATGACCTTACATCGTTGTTACATTCTGCTCATGTCGTTCTTTTTTTGGGTAATTTTTTTTGTTGCTTTAGTGAAACTTCCCCAAAACCTTATCCTGAATGTTCCGAAAAAGGAGTATCATCTCGTCACTCTCCTCGTTCTACACTGGAAGCGCTTCCTAGCATACTTTCACCAGAGTTCAACTGCAAATCACATGTTGTTAGCCAATCTGCAAATGCTCGCAACAGTTTGCAACTTGCAGCCAGGGAAATTTCACCGAAAGCCCACCGAAGGGAAATCTAACACCTATAACATATGGTCATGACTGGCTATGAATCTATCATGAAACTCTTGTATAGTTGTCAGTCGAGGAAACAAAATTCTCATATTCTATTAGCTTGCATAGACACCGGCAAAATAGCTACAGAAACTGTGTGAACCACTTCTGGAAATAATGTTTCCGAATATACCAGTACTACACTGTTAAAGCTGCTGTTGACGTTACCGAAAGCAAGTTTTAATGGCAGACCAAATTCAGCTGGTCAGGTTGTGCTCTTCTTTGCCTGTATACAGATTCAGCTAAAGAACATAACAGTTGAAACTTCACACAGAGCAGGGTAATGAAGCAAGGAAAGTTTTAGGGGTGTTGTAATCTAGATGTGACAGAAGTTGGTTAGACTTTAGATTACACTGTAGCTTATTTTCCCACTGTTTTATTTTGCTTCTCCTGAAGAGGACAAAATGTATCACGGTAGTCGTTCCCGGTCTAGCCTCAGGCGTATTGTACAGTTACCTATTACCCATGATTGATGTTGCAACATTTTGTGGCGAAGACAGAAAACCATATGGTTTTGAAATTCAAGTTATGTTTTGTGTGAGAGAGGGGGGAGTTTTTTCGAAACTTTCTTCTCTTGTTTGGGTGACATTCATACGATTGGCTCCGCTCACCTTATGCAATTGCGTTAATTGTACGAGTGAGGCGTGTCGCTAGAGTTTTTCGTTGGATTTTTTTTTTGTTCCTTTTCGGCAATCGTTTTTTACTTTAAGACTGTTTCAACTGAGAAATATACAGGAGTGGAAAATGGTAAATGTTCGGATACTGAATGGTGCATTTTACTTTTTTTTTTTTTTTTTCGTTTGTATTTTCACATCACACGTAATAGAGGGTTAACAAAATTAAATTCGGTTCCATGCCAAATGTTTTTGGCGACCCATTTCCCAAAGATTGGGGTAGAGGGTTATTTCAATATGTAATGATTTACCAAGATCATGAATCTTCAAATGCAGGATCTCCGTTCCGGTTTCTAAAAAAAAGAATTTTTAGAAAAGGAAAGTAATTTTAAGTTCAAAAATTATGTGTTTACGTAAATAATTTTTCTATCAATATGGATTTTGTTTGATAAATTTCATTGAGATTTTTTAAACGGTATAAAAAAAATTAAAAAATATTGTTCATTTTTATTATATTTAAGCTTGAAATTATCTTATTTTTGAAAAAGAGAATTTAAAAAGAAAGAGAAACGGCACGCAAGGCAGGTTCCAATTTTAACCATTTACCAGTTTAACCGTGAGGTTTGTATCCGACGGCGTCAATTTCAAATGCCAATCCAACGGTTGGAATTCTTACCCTTCATTTTTACTTTTTAAAAAAGTTACTTTATCATAAAAGGGTGGGCAAAAATGGGAACTTCAACAAATAGAGACGGATGGAGTATAATGTAAAAACTTCGGAACACCATTTCAATTGTGTGAGAGGTCACGAGATAACCAAATATAATAACTCAACTAGCAAGATAAATAAGCCCATCAAAAAGATCAAAATGGATAAGAGACCAATCCAATTACAAACCCCATTAAGGAAAGAAATAATCCTAACCAATACAAAGAAAAGAACACTCACACGCAAGAGTCCTGATCAATTAACCTATGCCCTTTTTGATTAAACATAATCCGGGTCCGAAACTCTCTCTTCTAAAATGAGGAAAGCCAGCTGTTAGGACAGATTGACAAGGATAACTAAAGTTGCCTTACTACTAGTTGTACTCCGTTATATTTTGTTCAAAAACCATAACCAAGTTCTAGCCTGCCTCCCGGGAATGGCTACGGTACTGTCGATACACATCTGGCGTAACTAAAAATGTTACGCCTATGCCTATCAATGGTTAAGATTGTGTCATTTCAATGGTTAAGTTAGGAATTATGCCTCTCGATGGTTAAGGACATGCGGTATGCATGGTTATGCTTATGTTACGTCTCTTAATGGTTTTAGTTACACCTTAAATGTTAGCCTATGTTACACCTCTCAATAGTTTGATTATGTCTCTCAATAATTTAATTATATGGGGTCCATATGATACATACTTGTGTACCGTAAATTTTTATTTATTTTTCCCTATACAAACACTTGAAAGCTTAAAATCAGTCAAGATTGTGACGTTTAGATACGAGTAATTTTTTTTTATGGAGTGATGTCATATTGCATATGTCATGTGTGTAAACTTTTCTTTCTTCTTGATGCCTTATTTGTTTCTTTAGCGAGGGGAAGCTTGCGTACCTGGGCAGCGTTTCCTTTGGGTAGGAAATTGATTTTCGTGCTTCATTTTTTACAGATGGCGCTCTATTTTTAACATGAAATTACTAATAACTTCATGAATAAAATGAAGCGCCATAAGTAAAAAGTAAAGAGTGAAAATCAAAATCCTTTTGAGAAAGGAGAATTTGGGGTGAAGTTTGTTTTGGGCACAGCTCTATGCTTTTAGAGGTCTTCGGAACACCCGTGCATTTATGTTTGGTTTAATTTGGTGGGAAAAAATTAAATGAATCAATCAAACTATAATTAATATTTGATTGTGTTAATTGTTTGCAGGAACCCTTGAAAAAACATTTGAAAAAAATTAAACGAATCCGATCATTTGCAAAAAAACTCCTCCCGGACAAGAATTTTCACATAAAACATTAGATGTGCCTTTTCACATTTTTCTTTGTTTATTCGAATGGAGTTGACTTTTCTGCGGTTAAGCGTGGGCAACATCCCATACTATGAAGTCCAGTCACTTTCAAAACCATTTTGGAGTACTTCAATGATCCAAATCGTTCACAGTGTAGAGTTTGTTGAGCAAAATATGCATGTAAAATATCAAATTAATCGGATAACGATGAATATTCAATGAGAGTACATATAGATTCAAGAAAAATCGGATTAAAACTTGAAAACTCAATTTTTCAAAATATATGTGATCTGATGATGTACTACTTCATATCCTTTTAACTTGACATTAACTCGATAAGGCATATAATGTGGATGATTGGGATGATTAAAATGACTCCCAAATGGGTTAAAAAACGGCCAGACTAAATGAGGTGTAGCCGAGGCCTAAGCTACAGAAAAGCCGCCTCCTATTCTTGTTCTGTCCCTTTCTCTCTTCTTACCGTACATAAATTCTGTATCCTCTTTGATCAATATTATGACTGGCTCGTAGTATTATGGATGGCGCACATGGAAAGTCCACCTATGTTGAGAAGAGTGGTCTTGGTCTTTCCGCATGATGGGTCCCTTCATCCATCAATACTCTGTGTCTTGTTACTGCTCGATCGACTCCCGTACAAATGGAACTAATGGCCATCTTAATTACTACTTGCCATCACACCAAATTTGCACAGTATCGGACCCAATATTTGGATTGTCTAACCCCAATTTTATATTTTGTTGTCCATTTATTATCAAGTCATTCATGCAAAATAAAAATAAAAACATACAAGTACAAAAAAAATTTAAAAAAATCAAATTTGCATGTTCTTTTAACTTGAATAACATCAAAATGTAATCCTACTCGCTCCTTCCAAAAAAAAGAGAAGATGACTGCTTGCTCGATTTATCCATATAGTCAATGGTTGATGATGGTCGCTTGATTGTCGGTCACTGTTTACCAATTTTTTCCTCAATCGAAATCGAACAAAAATTTCGGAAAATAATGCCAACAACAAAAATAAGGGCGAATGCGACTATATTTCCACAAGACGGATCCAATCGTATGAATTATGAGTTTCAATTTAATTTTTGTCATCGCATTTTTCTTACACAAATTTATTTTGTTCATGTATCTATCGATGTTAAATCAAGCTAATTTTTTGCGTGGATACCAATCTCGACGAGTTCTACATAATGAACGATTCCGATCATTGTTTTGGACCCGGGAGGGGCCCACAAAGGCCCAAAACTGGACCGGACTGGAGGTTAAAAAAACTGGACTGGACCTTAACCCATTGTACACCTATAACCCATGATTGAAGTTGCAACATTTTGTGGCGAAGACAGAAAACCATATGGTTTTGAAATTCAAGTTATGTTTTGTGTGAGAGAGGGGGGAGTTTTTTCGAAACTTTCTTCTCTTGTTTGGGTGACATTCATACGATTGGCTCCGCTCACCTTATGCAATTGCGTTAATTGTACGAGTGAGGCGTGTCGCTAGAGTTTTTCGTTGGATTTTTTTTTTGTTCCTTTTCGGCATTCGTTTTTTACTTTAAGACTGTTTCAACAGAGAAATATACCGGAGTGGAAAATGGTAAATGTTGGGATACTGAATGGTGCATTTGACCATTTTTTTTTGGTTTGTATTTTCACATCACACGTAATAGAGGGTGAACAAAATTAAATCCAGTTCCACTCCAAATGTTTTTGGCGATCCATTTCGTAAAGATTGGGGTAGAGGGTTATTTTAATATGTAGTGATTTACCAAGATCATGAATCTTCAAATGCAGGATCAAGGCAGGTTCCAATTTTAGCCATTTACCAGTTTATCCGAGGGGTTTGAATCCGACGCCGTCAATTTCAAACGCCAACCTAACGGTTGGAATTCTTACCCTTAATTTTTTCTTTTTTAATATACTTTATCAGAAAAGGGAGGGCGCACACAAAATGAGAACTTAAACAAATACTACAAGGACGGAGGGAGTATAAAGTACAAACTTCGAGACACTATTTCAATTGTGTGAGAGTTCATGAGATAATCAAATACAATAACTCAACTAATAAGACAAATAAGCCCATCAAAAAGACCAAAATAGGTATGAGACCAATCCAATTACAAGCTCCATTAGGGGAAAAAATAATCCCAACAAATACAAAGAGAAAAACACTCATATGCAAATTAAAAGAATCAAACTTATGACATCCTAATAAGTAAGATGCAAAAGTTTTGATCAATTGACCTATGCCCTTTTTGATTAAACATAATCTGGGTCCGAAACTCTCTCTTCTAAGATGAGGAAAGCCAGCTGTTAGGACAGATTGACTAGGATAACAAAGTTGCCTTACTACTAGTTGTACTCCGTTATATTTTGTTCAGAAACCATAACAAGTTCTAGCCTGTCTCCCGGGAATGGCTACGGTACTGTTGATACAGATCCGGCATAACTAAAAATGTTATGCCTATGCCTATCAATGGTTAAGATTGTGTCATTTCAATGGTTAAGTTAGGGATTATGCCTCTCGATGGTTAAGGACATGCGGTATGCATGGTTACGCCTATGTTACATCTTTTAATGGTTTTGGTTACGCCTAAAATATTAGCTATGTTACACCTCTCAATAGTTTGATTATGTCTCTCAATAATTTAATTATATGAGGTGCATATGGTACATACTTGTGGACCATAAATTTTTATTTATGTTTCCCTGTGCTTGAGAAACTTTTTTATACACCGGGGATACCAAGGGTGGTGGTATCCCCTTTCGGTCGGGTTTTTAATTTTTTGGTCATTTTATGATCACAGTTGGATGATCGGCTATGTTCATTTAATTTGTAGAGTTCGGCAAAAACTTTAACCATTCAAAAAATTGTGTTCATCAGATTTTTGTAGATGCATGATCGGCATACGTGAAAATTGAAGAAAATCAAAACTCTATACAAAAACCACACTGAATCACAACCCAGTTTTATTTCTTTTGCAATTTTTACGTTTGCCAATCATGCATCTATTAAAGTCCATGAACACAATTTTTTGCATGGTTAAAGTTCTTGTCGAACTCTACAAAATGAACATAGCCGATCATCCAAGTGTTATCATAAAATGACCAAAAAATTAAAAACGAATCGAAGAGGATATCACCACCGTTGGTATCCCTGGTGTATAAAAAAGTTTCAACACTTGAAAGCTTAAAATCAGTCAAGATTGTGACGTTTAGATACGAGTAATTTTTTCTATGGAGTGATGTCATGTTGCATATGTCATATTGCATATGTCATATGTGTAAACTTTTCTTTCTTCTTGATGCCTTATTTGTTTCTTTAGCGAGGGGAAGCTTGCGTACCTGGGCAGCTTTTCCTTTCTGGGTAGGAAATAGATTTTCGTAATTTATTTTTTACTGATAGCGCTCTATTTTTAACGTGAAGTTACTAATAACTTAATAAATAAAGTGGAGCGTGAAAATCGAAATCCTTCCGGGAAAGGAGCATTTGGGGTGAAGTTTGTTTTGGGCGCAGCTCTATACTTAGAGGTCTTCGGAACATCCGTGCATTTATGTTTGGTTTATTTTGGTGGGAAAAAATTAAATGAATCGATCAAACTCTAATTAATATTTGATTATGTTAATTATTTGCAGAAAAAAACATTGGCTTTATTCAAATGGAGTTGACTTTTCTGCGCTTAAGAGTGGACAACATCTCATACTATGAAGTCCAGTCACTTTCAAACCCATTTTGGAGTACTTCAATGATCCAAGTCGTTCACAGTGTAGAGTTTGTCGAGCAAAATGTGCACGTAAAATATAAAATTAATCGGATAACGATTAATATTCAATGAGAGTACATATAGATTCAAGAAAAATTCGGATTAAAACTTGAAAACTCAATTTTTCAAAATATATGTGATCTGATGATGTACTACTTCATATCTGTTTAACTTGACATTAACTCGATAAGGCACATAATGTGGATGGTTGGGATGACTAAAATGACTCCAAAATGGGTTCAAAAACGGCCAGACTACATGAGGTGTAGCCGAGGCCTAAGCTGCAGAAAAGCCGCCTCCTATTCTTGTTCTGCCCCTTTCTCTCTTCTCTCCGTACATAAATTCTGTATCCTCTTTGATCTCGTTCCAACGAGTGGCTCATGTTATGGATGGGGCATATGGAAGGTAGTGTTATGTTGATCACAAGAGTGGTCTTGGTCTTTCTGCATGATGGGTCCCTTCATCCATCAATACTCTGTGTGTTGTTACTGCTCGATCGTTTCCCGTACAAATGGAACTTATGGCCATCGACTCCCGTACAAATGTAACTTATGGCCATCGACTCCCGTATAATTTTTTAATTTTTTTGTACCGTATAATATATCTAAATAAGATTCATATTGATAAAAAAATTATTTGCATAAACATATACACTATAACTGGACTGTTTGTTTGACAATTTTGGAGTGAAAATTTTGGGTTAAAGGCTTCGTTTGTTTGGGTGGAAAACGTTTTCCTAAATTTTTGATCAGATTTTTTCAGTAAGCATTTTTTGTACTCCGTAATTCTTTTGTTTAGTTTTTTTTTATGATTAATTATTTGTCTCATTATACAATATAACCTCTGCAACTGCTTTAAAATAAACTTGTTAAGTACGATGTTGCATGTCCTAAAAAAAAATTTGGGTACATCAATTTGTGTGTGATTGATTTTGAGATCTCATACAAATACTTCGAACCGTTTAATTCGTTTAAATATGTTAATGAGTTTCATACAAAACCAACTCAATTAAATATTAGTAAGAGGCCGAGCTGATCAATTCATTCGATTTTAGTAGGAACAAAAAGTCAAAAGAATTGATATGGCCATTTTTGGATATTTCCTTTCGTCCCAAAAAGAATATTCATATCGCTTATGATTATACTCTCCCGTTTCAATCTAAATGCTCTATACGGTTTTCTGTGCATTTTCAAATCCCAAAAAAAAAAAAAAATTCTACATGTGATTTTGAAAATTTTGTTACACTACTTTAATTTGGTGTAAGAAAATTTAAAATATAATATGTAGAAATATATGTTTTGGGGGGTGAAAATGCACAAAAATCGTGAGGAGCATTTTTGTAATAAATTACATGTAAATAATTTTTAGAACAATTAATTTATAACCACACAGTTAACACACATACTATCTCTATTATAAAACAGAAGCTTGTGAGGATAAGTTGTTAAAACGATTTAGATTCATTTGATCCAAAAGCTGTAGTGCAACTTTTCACTTTCCGATTAAGTGCTCATGGTTTTCACTTAAATCATATAACTGTCATCACATTCCAATAGAGATGCGTAGTGACGTAGACACGGGTTAGCAATAGTCTTTTAAGCAGTACAAGAAAGGTAAACCGGAACGGGTCATAACGTCGAGAGAGAGGAAAGAAGAAGAAAAAGAAGAAGGGGGATGTACGTTTGCTGGAAACCTTTTTGGGGAATAGTCTGGACATGGACAGTAATGACCACTGGCCTAGAGCTGAGCTGGTAAGAAGGTAAAGAAGATAGTAGTACCATATTACAAAACTGCCAACAACCCCTCCAACTTTTTTAACATTACGTATAATTTACGAGTATCTTTTACTTTACACCGGACTCCACTGGTATGAAAGTCTACTCTTTTTTTATAAGTATAATAAGTCTACTCTTACCGCACAATTTTATCGCACGCTTATGTGGGGTCTACTTCGGGCCTCACAAGAATAAGAAAAAATATCCATAAATTTTACAACATATTTTTATGGAGTTCTGTAAAAAATCAACTCAATTGGATATCAATGGGTATGTTTTTCGAATTTGTAGTGCAAAATTGAACACTTGCTTAGCTCTTTATTTTTATGGAGACTGAAGCCGAAGCCCACCTCAGTTTTGACTCTATGAATTCAAAAAATATACGTACCAATTTCTAATTGAGGAGATTTTTTATAGGGCACCATAAAAAAAATTAAAATTTATGGATATTTATTTATATTTTTGTGGGGCCCAGAGTGGGCCCACGTAGGCGTGCGGTAGAGCCATGTGGTCGATGCAGCATAACTAACTTCTCGCCCTTTTCCATGATGTCTAAACCTACTTTTTTCAAGAACTTATAAAAAATTATTTATTTTAAAAAAAATTCAATTTTTTTGGTTTTATCTTGGATATTTTTGAATATATTCAGGTAAAATTTATAATTTATTACTTTCTCAATTTGTCACAAAAGTTTGGTACAAGACTAAAAAAAAAATTATTTTTAAATAAAGATAAAACTCAAAAAGGCCAAGAAGCTCATTAAAAATCTTATAACACCTAACAATCCCATGAATGTTAGTCTCGCTTGTTTTAATCCACAAATCAACCTGGAACACCACCTACTTTGGTTCGTTCCTTACGCTCCTTCTTATGGGAGAGATCCGAACTGCTAACAACTAACCTTAACATCTTATCGACTGCTAAAAAAAAAGGAATTGACTTTTACACTCCATTTTTTGATAACCACATTCTCATTTTTGGATTTTAGTGTTGAAAGTGTATGTATATTCTTTGCTAAAAAATAAAAAAGGGAATGTGGATATAAAAAAAGGGAGTGAAGAAATCAATTTAAAAAAAAATCCATGAATCAAATAACTTTAACAATGAGAAGAGGAAGGAGGAGAAGAAGCAGGGTAAATGAGAAAGGTGGAGTACAATATCTGGGTTAAAGTTATAATTTGTGAAATACATGATAGGTATGATTGTCAGGGAAAAAGTGGAACATGGACGGAAAATTTGAACACTAGGGTTGAGAAAAAATCCGCCAAATTAAATCATGAATCCAATCCAAATTGAAAGATTTTGTTCAGTTTTTTAATAGTATGGCTTGGTCATGGTTTAAAAAAATTAGAAACCGCATTACACAGCTTGATTTGTTGATTTGTTCACAGTTATAGTTCCAAACTGATCCAATTGTATAATACATACATATATATGTAATTTAATTATAATTCATCAAATAAATATGGGAGTATTAGTCAACAACTTTTTGTTCGTATTAAATCTACCACAATATTTAGTTTTTCTTCTATGCCAAGATAATTTAGCCTAAACTTTTGTAAATCTACACCGCAATAGTTAATTAGTTGGTTGATGTTAGTGTGTTTTGGTAATGTGAATGGAATTGGTTTTAATATAAGTTTTTTTTTTTGAATTTATCTTTGTAATTTTAAGTATTTTAAATATTTTTAAAGATGATAGCTTAGTTTAAAGCAAACCATGGTTTAAAACCGAAACCGAACCGTATTTTAACGGTTTGGATTGGATTGGTTCTCCATTTTTTATGGGTTAGTTTGGTTCTCAAAATTCATAATCCGTATATATTGGTTTGGTTTTTAATTTATTATAAAATCGAACCAATTTGGAGTATGCTCACCCATAGTAAATACTCACACGTGAATTGGTTTTTACCCGGCGCCACTAAGCACCCATTAGCACAACCGATTAAATTAACCTTTTTTGTTTTTACTACTGGAGTATATTTTTTCCTTGTGGACCGGGAAGTGCGAGATCCGTTCTCATTGTACCTACTCATAGACTATCGTTTATCTCAGGGAAGCTACCTTATGAAGCTATAAATATGAAAATCTCATTTCCTTCCACTATCCAAGAAATTTGAGACAAGAAAAAATTGAAAAATAATTTTGTCACTTCTTTTTTTTTTTTTTGATAATGACAATCCTCTATAAATGTATTTTTGCACTAAAAATACACTTACAGGGAAGTGACATTAACAAAAAAGGAAGTAACAAAACCAACAACAAAAAATTAAGCATATTTTTTTTTTCTATCATACCGTACTCTATCCTATCTTTCAAGAAAAACATTATCAAAAGGGCGAATTTCACCGACCTCCCTCTCCCTCGAGGTTTCTAACAAAAACAAAAATCTCCCTTGAGGTTTCTGAAATGTCACTGCCTTCCCTTACTTTTCAAAGTATTCTATAGATTCCCCCTCCAAGCTAATTTGGCATAAATGCTGTCAAATTTAGGATGTAAAAGACTTCAATGTCCTCTCCAATCTTTTGCTCTTCCTTTTCATTCCATCATTCTCTTTCACCCAATTCATTATCACTGCTTCCTTGCCCATGCCAGAAGTTGAAGGAATTTGAGCATTTACTTTTGAGAACAAAGAAAATTATTAAAATAACTATAGAGTATATTTCGGTTGTGTTTCAAAATTAAATGAGTTTTTAAGATGAAAAAAGTTCGATTGGGTTACGTGTTTCTTTTTATTCAACTTTGTTTTATCATTTTAACATATTTTATTAGTTTTTGGTTACATCTAGTCTAGCCATGCTTGAAAAGTTTTTTAAAAAAAAGTGAATAAATTTAATCAGAATTTGCAATCCTGAAAAATTAAACATCTTTGACTTGGCATTTTGACTTTTAGACTCTTTTTTTAATATTTTTTAAAAAATGAAATGAATATTTTTTTGTAAAATCCTTTACTTTTAAAGATTGAGATACACTAGATCTACTTAACAATAAAAGTAAATTGACAAAATCTCAAAAGGATGTAATTGGAGTCGTATTAAATATGTGGAGGTAAACTATGTTAATAGAACAAAAAAATCGTGGGTTAGTTGTTCAGTCTAGAGAGAAAACTTATGACAAAAACAAAAAACTTTCACTTAAGACGACCAAAATACCATACAATTGATTTATTTATTTTTGTCTAAAGTGTCATTTAATATGAAGTTTTTAATTTTTTTTTACAACATTGGAGATATACTTCGTAGTATGGAGAATTTATATCGTGTTATGTGGATTTACATTATTTTTTGATAATCGGATGTTTGAGTCAGCTTGGTTGCACCTCAATTAATTTTGGGGTTTTAAAGTTAACGACCGGGCAAACCTCCTATTGTCCTAAGATTTAAAATGTTTGACTTTCGTGAAATTCAAACTTACGATCTCTTACGGACAAATCATTTAATTATTTTCTTGTACCCACTTGAGAGCAAATATGGTGAGGAATGGTATTTCATTGTTCACGAGCATTAAAAACAAAGAGGATGTGTGATGATGCCCACTGGGGATTTTTGATGTCAGTGGGTTATGGATTTCAATGCAGTGGCATGTAGTTCTACAAAAGTATAGGGTTTTGGCCGGGAAATTTGAGTATTTCATAGTTGAGGGTAATTTCGGTACTTGGTCAAATTATTATAGTGGACATCACTAGTTCTGTTTGATTTCCAAACGAAGAGATAACAGAAGGGGGGAATCTAATAATGTCAGTAAAAGTGAGGAAGGGCAATGACATTTTAGCTAGGAAGCACAGCAGTCAGTAGTCAAATACTACCTCCCGTATGTAGTTGTTTCTGTTTACTTGAGGATTCAAAGATGGCATCCCCCACCATTTCAGTCACTCGCTCTGATGCTTTCAGAGCAGCGTCAGATTGTGATCCACGGAGGCGGTCGTCGTCGTTTGAAACTGTTCGCGATTTCTGGATACAAGAAGGCGCGATACCACTAGACACGGGAGGCAACACAATCCTCCATTTTCTAGCCATGTACGGAAATGCATTCGTGATTCAGAAACTCGTCGACGACGAGAACGGCAACAACAGCATAGTAAAATGCGAAGATCTGCTTGGGAGGAACGATAAGGGCAACACGCCATTGCATGAAGCTGCGAGGTTCGGTCGAAAAAGTGTGGTTGAAATCCTTTTGCGGAAACAAGAATCATTGGTTTGGCAACACAATGGTTTAGGAGAGACGCCTATTTACGTTGCTGCGGCTTGTGGACACGAGGATGTTTTTGACCATCTAATCGCAAAGGTCGATCGCAATCCGAAGATCATGACCAGAAGTACCGATAATTCCAACCTTCTTCATGCTGCAGTCATGGGAGAACATTATGGTACATACTTACCTACGGTTTTTTTTTTTTTTTTTTTTTTTGTAGTGCGCACAACTTCAACTATATATCGTCTCTCTCTAGCTAGTTTTAAGTACGTAATTCCAAGACAGAGCGTGTCTCTCTCTAAAAATCAGACCCTCTCTCTACCCTATTTCAGCCGCCTAGGTTTTGCTTTGCTTGGGGGGGTGGGGTCACCGGCTGCCTTTCTCTCGCCCTCCCCCCGGGCGTTCTCTGTCCTTCTCTTTTCCTTTCGTAACCCTGCAGACCGCAGTACTCATCTCGCGCTGGCTCTGTCACCTCGCCTTCTCCGTCTCGTCCTTCTCTCTCATCGCTTCGGTCGCCGGGATCCACTTCTGGGGGACTCAGGCATTGTGCTAACGGCCAGTTGTGGTGGTGGTTGTTGATGGCGTGTCGCAAGTCTCTTCGCCGCTGAGATCCACATCTGGAGGATGTCGGTTTTGGGCCTAACGGCTAGGCGTTGTGCTTGCGGTGGCCGATGATCTGATGCTCTTGCAGACCAGGTGGGTTTGCTGGGTTGATCGTGCTTCTGTTGGTTGTAGAGGTGGCGGTGGTTGGTGGTGGTGCTATTGTCTGTTTTGTTTTATTTTGTTGCAGGTGGCTGTTTGATGTTCGGTGGCGGTTGATGGTGGATGCAGGTGGTGGTGTGGTGTTTGGGTGAGGGCGGGTGGTGTGGTGTGGCAGCGGCGGCGGTGGGGGCTTCGCTGGGGTGGGTTGTGGTGGGCCGGCCTGTGGTGGGGTTGTCGGGCCGTTCTCCGGGGCAGCAACAGGGGCTTGTTCCTCGGGCTCCGGGGACGGTGGTGGCAGCGACCCGTCTCACTCTAGGTGGCCGCGGTTGGTGGTGGGCAGGGTTGCTGTTAAGGTTGGCTCATGTTGTCTATGAGTTGGTCTTCGGCTAAGTCTATGTTATCTATAGATTATGCCTTTTAATTTTTGGGTTAGGATTTCGATGTTTTGAGCTTTATTGTTGTATTAGTGTTTTAGGTTTCTCGTGGGCTTAATTGTTGTATTTATGCCTATTTAGACCCCTTTGGTGCTATGGGTTTGGCCCATTGGGTGCTCTGTTGGTTTTTGGTCAACTTGAGTTTTGTTTTGTAATCTTTTTTCTTATCAATAAAATTTTTGCTTCGTTGTTTAAAAAAAAAAAAAACTACAACTAGAGCTAGGGATGATTGTTGTACATTACCCTTAAAATTTTATTTGCCTGAGTTCAGTATGTGTGGTAATATCTAACTAGGTAACATATATAGACAATATTAAGGTACCTACGGAAAAAAAAACACGTGGTCCAAAATTCTTTTGTTCATGTGGAAAAAAAACTAAAAATAATTAATTAGACCAGAATATTAAACACATAACTTCTAAATTTTAAATTTTCGAACCAATTGAGATGTTTTAATTAATGAAATTAAAAGTATCAAATTTTGCACGAAAATTCTGTATCTTTATCCGATGAAGGATAAAATTACTTTAAGAAAATACAAAATCAATATTTGAAAGAAAGAGTAAAATAAAAATTCTAATACTAAAGATACTGCTTTCAAACAAGTTAATTATAATGAGTTGCTAAAAATCACTGGGAGCCAACCCAAAAGCAGTAGCAATAACAGTACAACAAAAGCTAACAAAAATCAATCAAATAACTATCATTTAAAAAAAGAAATCTATCAAATAACTATCAAAAGGACATAATCGGCGGTGGTGGTTGTTCTGTCTGAAGCGGTGGGCGGCGACATTTTGCTGTTCTAGGGCAGGTTTGGGGTTTCTTTGGATTGAGCTATAATGTATTATTTGGGCTCTTTAGGTCTTTTGGGCGGTTTGTGCTTTTATCTGGAAACTTTAGGTCCTCAAGTGTTAGACTGAGTTTTATCTTTTTGAATATATGTTTTCAATTTTTGGTTGAAATCCCTTCCTCCATTCCAAACCCACGGTTGTGTTTGGTTGGCATTTTTGTTTTGTTTTCCAATTATTACCCTATTTCTTTCTTTAATCATTATCCTATTTCTCTAATTATTACTTTGTCATCCATCTCTATCTCTCTTCAATCATTATCCCTCCCTCTAATCATTATCCTATTTATCTCTCCACATACTACCAAAACTAAATTAAACTAAAATGCAAAACAAACACAGCTGAATGACGTTATTTTTGCCGATAAAAAAGAAAATATCAGGACAGGACAGCTGTGTCCTTCCATTCATCCTTCCTTGCATCTTGCCTTGGGAATATCTCTTCCCCCATGAAGCAGCATTCAATCCCAAAAATCCGTTCACATAAAGGTTGGAATCTGGGATACACAGCTCCAGGAGAAGTGTAGTACTAAGATCACAATCATAAGCATCCCAGCAGATATAGAGACGTTTGCCCACCACGATCTTGTAAAATGTCCCTTTGAATATATGTTTTCAACTCTTTGTTAGAATCCCTTCTTCCATCCATAATAAATTGTTATTTTTGCCGATAAAAAAGAAAATATTAGGACAGGACAGCTGTATCCTTCCATTCATCCTTCCTTTGCATCTTGCCATAGGAATATCTCTTCCCCCATGAAGCATTCAATCCCAAAAATCCGTCCACATCAAGGTTGGAATCTGGGATACACAACTCCAGGACAAGTGTAGTACTAAGATCACAAACATTAGCATCCCAGCAGATATAGAGACGTTTGCCGACCACGATATTGTAAAATTTCTCTGAAGCTAGCACCAATTAATTGAAGACAGCTGCAGGAAACAGAGGAATTGGAGCCAAATATAAGGTAAAGTGTAGAAACCAAACGAGACAGGCCTGACGGATCCGGGAAATTCCAAGCCGGTCCTACATTTTGTTGGGGCTTCTATGCGGACCAATATATATATATATATATATATATATATATATATAAAGCACTATTCCGTCCAGGCCCTTTTTACAGATGGTTTTTAATATTTTGACCTCATTTTTGAAGATATGAATTTTTGGGGTGTAAATTCACTCACAAATGAAGAATTCACACATTCGAAAAAGACAAAATTCACACCCTCTACACCAGTACCAGCACCCAAATGAAGATTTTACACTTTCGAAAAAGACATAATTCACATCCTCAAATTAAGAATTTTCACCTTCAAACAAGACACAACTCACACCCAAATGAAAAATTCACTCATTTGATAAAAAATAGAATTCACACCCAAATTAAGAATTCACACTTTTGAAAAAAGACAGAATTCACATCTCCAAATTAAGAACTCACATATTTGAAAAAATAGAATTCCCATCCAAATGAAATTCGAACAAAATCGTCAAACCTCTCTATTAAGAAAATAGAGTCCCACATTGCTTGGGAGTGGAATAGGCGATCTCTTAAGACTATTTGGGACCTTTTCACTCATTACGAATTGATTTTGATTTGGACATAAAGTTTTCACATGGTATCAGAGCGAGACTTATTTCACTCTACTTTTAAAAAAAAATATTCACAATTCACGATGACAGACTAACAATAAGGCTGCACGAGGATAGGACCAAAAAAGTTGCCACACGTGACAGACCTTATACGCGGTGGCGGAAATGGATCCGTCGATCATGGCGTTCAACGATCTGTTGGGGGAGTACGTGGGTAGGGTTTCGGCGGCTATGGAGAAGATTGTGAGACAGGTTCTAGACGTGGCGAAGGTCGTGGCTTATGCGGAAGATTCTACCATGTAATAACCATGGGGGTATTTTGGGTATTTCACTTAAAATGGGGCTTATGCGGGTAGTATTCGACACGAGGTGGGCCTGGACATGTAATGGAAGACAAAAGGGAACTGGCTTGTAAGACGCCCAGAAGGGTTAGACCAAACAATCCAGACTGAACACATTGACCCAACAGCAAACGACGTAGCCCAACCCGGAATTGGATCTGGCGCAACAACCTAATAGAACACCAGACCAAACTATAGAAAATACACATCAGCCTAATCATTATAGATGGGCCAGAATGCTGTCCAGCTTGAAAAGGAAATCATCCACAATATTGTAGAGACAATGAGGCTGCCCCATTTTGACAAAAGTGCTACACACACAATGATTGTAAAAAATATAACACACAATCAATCTCTAGCCGTCCATAATTTTAGAATTTCATCCCAATCCTCATTTTCAAACACCACGACATTCAAACTTAAACTTCAACGTAAGATCGTTTAAAATACTCATGGGTAACTACAGCGCACCAAAACTTGTTTAAAATAGTAAGCTATTCTCTCTCTCTCTCCAACCCGAGTCGTCACACCTCTTTGCTTCTCCCTTCCCTTCCCCTAGGGTTTCAACCCTTTGTTTCTTCCTCCCCTCCCCCTCCCCTCCCCTCCCCTTCCCTTCCCTTCCCTTCCCTTCCCTAGAGTTTCCACCCTAAAATGGGGGGGGGGGGGGGGGGGGGGGGGGGGATTATCTCCTATGGAGTTTTTTTTTTTTTTTTTTCCTCCCGTCGGCCTCCGATCGAAATCTCTTTTCCCCTCCTTTCATTACTCTTCACCTACCCGTCGCCTCAACCCCTCGGTTTCTCTGCCGCTGAACCTCCTCCATTATGTTCGCCGTTCGTCGGTGACTTGTCTCTGGGGGTGTGGTTTAGATTTGCGATTGTGGGTATAGAGCTTTCGTGCATGATTGGGTTGCCAGAGTTGGAGATCAATATTGGTGATGATTATGGCAAGGTTTTAGGTTTTTCATTTTATTTTTTTCTTTTATTGTTGGCTTGCAATCCTTTGCTTTTTCTCTTCCGTTTTTGGAGGTTTTTTCTTTGGTTTCTTGCCGTGAGTCTCTCTCCCGATTAGGTTTTTCCTTGGGTTATTTTGGTTTGATTCTGCAGGAAAAAGGTTTAGTTGATTTCGGGTGTAGTTTGTGCGATGAATCTCTGCCATCTTGATTACTTGGTCTTTTGTCTAAGGATGAGTTTTCATAATCTTTGATTTGGAGTTATAATATCATCTGTTATCGGTTGAAAAAAAAAAAAAAAAAAAACCACGACTTTCCTTTTATTCTAGACCTTCCAAAGAAATGCAACATAAATAAAAAATTCCTGCTCAACGTATCCCATCCAACCTCTATTTTTGGAGAAATAGGGATGGACTGGGATGCTAAAGATCCCATGTGATTGTTGCAGAATTTGCATAGGCATCCTCCTCATCCCCAATCTGTGTTACTATTTCGTGTAAATTTTCTATCATGGAAGTGTGCAATATTCTTCCATGATAGATTGAAAGTAGGGTCGGAGAAAGAACCATTCACACCACTGAGATTGTACATAGAACTTACAGTGATTCAATGAAATTATTTGAGTTGCAATCCATTCATTCTGTCTTTTTTTTTGTTCTCTTTTAGTCTTTGTAATTGCTATTCAAAGATTAACAAAAGTTTCTTTGCGGTTTAAAAAAAAAAGGTCTCGCCATAAGCATATTGGAATCATTCCCCCAACTTGCTCAGAATCCTGATGAAAAAGGAAGAACTGCATTGTATCTACTGGCTCAAAAATCAAAGTCCTTCAGAAGCGGGTCATTTTATTATGTTCACAATTATATGTCCGGCTCGATTATCCTTTCGGTGCACTTTCTCGCAGTTCTCACATACTGTAAGTGCTACTCTCTCGGTCCCACTACTGGTTTTTTTCCGAAAATTGTGTCATTTTTTAGATGAAAAAATGTAATACTTTTCTTCATTTTCTTTTCATTTTTTATCGCACTAATTTAAGGGAATTGATTTTGTCATTTCCTTTTCTGTTAATGCCACTCTCCTTCTCTCACAAAACAAATCATCTAATAAAGACACAAATGAGAATAGCATTAATAAGAAAGGAAGTGGCAAAATCACTCCTCTAATTTAAAGTACTCATTGAGATCTTTAAAGGGCGAATTTTAGTAGTAGTCCCTGTAGTTTTACGGTTGTCTCACTTTCGTCCCTCTAGTTTCAAAGTGCTCGAATTTCGTCCATGTAGTTTGTTTTACGTTTCAAATTGGTAAAATCATTAACACCGTTAACGAAACTAACGGAAAAAAAAATAAATGTTCCAATTTTTAATCCGTTTGAACCGGTGCGAAGATCTTATTTTTTTGATCATTTTATCCTAAATGGTCTTAATGAATTTTTGACTCTAAGGCCTTTTAGCACCCTAAGAGAGCCCTGAAACTAAATAAGGAGTCTTCGGGTGCTCGTTGAAAGGCCTTAGAGCCAAAAATTCATTACGACCATTTAGGATAAAATGTTCAAAAAAATAAGATCTTCTCACCAGTTCAAACGGATTGAAAATTGGAACACTTATTTTTTTTTTTCCGTTAGTTTTGTTAACGGTGTTAACGATTTTACCAATTTGGAACGTAAAACAAACTACAAGGACGAAATTCGAGCACTTTGAAACTAGAGGGACGAAAGTGAGACAACCGTAAAACTACAAGGACTACTACGAAAATTTGCCCATCTTTAAATTGGTGCAAGAAAGTCAAAAAAATAAGGTACATGATTTTTCGTGAAAAGGATAACCAATATGAGGCGGAGTTGTATGAATTTCAGTACACCTTTAGTCGCATCATGTATATTTCTTTTTGTTTTTGTCATTTGTTTTCATTTTATATAACTTATTCATTAAAAGAAAATGTGTTTGTTTATTACTAAGCAGGTTTTATTCCATCGATGGTGTATCAGTCGGAAAAAGTTAATAGCTCAAAACTAAAAGGGTTCTGGACATCAATAATCACAGGTTTGATTTTGTGTTTTGCCTTTTTCTATAACCTGTACTAGAGCAAACCCGTGCTAGTTTTTAAACTAAAATGTCTCTTATATCCGGACTCAGGGGGCTGCTCTCCCCCTTGGGGGAGCAGCGTGCTGCTGCCCCCGTTTTTTGGGCCCGTTCCGATCTCGCTCCGATGATCCGAATCGTTCACTTTGTAGAACTCGTCGAGTAGAACGACTATGCAAAAAATCAGCTTAATTGGATATCATTAAGTGCCTGATCGGAGCCTATATAACTCTTGGTCCATTGGGAATAATGGATTTGATCCAGTGTTTCGGATCCATTCTTTTCAAAGTAAAAAGGCTCCGAACAAGCACTTAATGATATCCAATTAAGCTGATTTTTTTCATAGTCGTTCTAGTCGACGAGCTCTACAAAGTGAACGATTCGAATCATCGGAGCGAGATCGGAACGGGCCCGAAAAACGGGGGCAGCAGCACGCTGCTCCCCCAAGGGGGAGAGCAGCCCCCCTGAGTCCTATCCTATCCTATCCATTCTGCAGCATCACACATATGGTAGGCAATAGAAGAAAATAGAAAGAAAAAAAAAACTGCAATAAACAGATTGAGATAAACAAAGATGATTGTAGTAGACGAACACTAATTCTAGCAAATTAACCTCTCTCTCTCTCTCTCTCTCTCTCTCTCTCTCTCTCGTGTGTATATAAGAATATTTGGCCGAGCATTCGCGCTTGCAGGTAAAACAACTTGGGAATATTGCACCGATCCTCATTTCATCATTGCAACTATTACTCCTATATTTTTTCCTTACTTAAAAGCTCTGACCAAAACAAAAAGTAAAATAATTAACCATTAATGAGTTCATATCATTATTCTTTTTGCTTACTCGTCGTGAATCAATTTCAAGAGGGACAATTCCAAAATTTCTAGAAGATAAATCAACTATAATTGCATAGTTCAAACCTACAAGGAATACAGAAGAGGAAGGAGCATAGAGAGAGAACGTGGATATAAACAGGTGCCTAGGTTACGTTGGGGATGCCACTGCTACGTTTTTGTTGTCATTATTTTTACTTGGCAAACATTTGTGGTGTTGTCAGAAAAGGAATGACATAATTCTTATTTTAAATGCGCGAATCAGGGGATAAATTATAAATGATAATTTTGAATTTGCATGGTGTCAATTTTCTTGTCAATCTAAATACACGAACCATGAGATAAGGTAAGGAAACCGAATGACAGATTGTCTAGCCAATAGATTTAGAATCCATGGATTTGAATTTTCGTTGTTTGAAATAATATGTCCAGCTAATCCTTTTCTCGTGTGTGTATATATACATAGGGCGCCCTTAGACTAATAAGTTGCGGGTTTTGCCTTTTCCGATCAAATTTCGATGATTCGAACCGCTCAATGTATGCAGAACGTGATTTTAAGGATGCTTGCGATAAATCAGCAAAAAAAAAGTCCCGGAAGGGCTTGTTAATTTCAAACAGTTTTTATTTGAACCGTTCAATGAAAACAGCTTGGATGAAGCCCTTCACAGTCTTTTTTTTTTTTTTTTTTTGTTGATTTCTCTTGGGAACCTTTAAATCTCATTCTGATTATATTGAGTGGCTCAAATCATTGAAATTCGATCGGGAAAGGCAAAATCCGCAACTTGCTGAATAATGGCGCCCTTAGTAGAAGGGCCCTGATACACACACACACACACACACACACACACATAGAGTCCCCTTCCTATGAAGGCGTCCTCATTTTAAATAAAATGCGGACGTCCCATTTTCTCTCCTTTTTCAGATCAAATTTCGATTATTCGAGCCGCTCAGTGTGTTCAGAAAATGATTTTAAGGGTACCTACGAGAAATCAGGAAAAAAATAACTTGGAATGGCTTGATTTGAACAGTTTTTATTCGAACCGTTTGACAATAATGTATTTGTCTTCTTCTTCTTCTTTTTTTTTTTTTTTTTTTTTTTTTTGAGTCCAATGAAAAAAGAGAGCTTAAATTTGTTCACTTTAACTTCTTTTTTTTTTTTGTGTGACAACATTGATAGCACTGAACAATTTCTATGTTCTTATTCAAATGCGTCAATATGATGATGGCACGCATGTTTCTTGTTGGAACAAACGAAAGGATAACATAAAGGGTGGAATTAATTAATGTGCGTATAGTTTCAAATGTAAGGGAGGTTAGAGTAATTTTCGAAACAAGAGATCGAGGTCATAAATATTGGTCAGAAACTCAGGGATATCACTATAATTTAGCCTATATTTTGAGACCTGCTTGTCCTCCTTTTTCATCCTTGTTTATATGGTGAAATTATACAATAGTTCAGAAGTACCATTAGTAATACTTTAGATCACCTTACAATTTCATATTTTTGTGAGGTCTATCACTGAGTGTATGGACCCCACAAAAACATATGATTGTGAAGTATTCCGACGGTACTCCCAGACTATTGAATAATTACTCGTTTATTTGATATATATTCTTTCCCTGTAGTATTTTCTTTAAGCTAATTTACTACTAATTGGTGACATTCTTTTCTTACTATAGGATTCAGAACATTCTTTTATTTTTGTTTCTCAGAAAAAGTTTTTTATTTATTTAAAAACAATTGAGATCAATTTTCAATATCTTTTAAGGCCTTGAATTCTCCTTCGCTATAGTGGCATTTTGGGTTTTTTTTTATTCAAGCAAAATTTGAGTTTGTTAGTTATGCGCCAAATTTTTGTGAATTATTGATTCACCTTGATGAGAGGAATCTAAAAATTCAAAAAATTTTACTTTTAACCAAATATTTTTGAAAATATCTAAGATCAAGCCCCCAAAGCAAGCTTTTTGGAATTTATCTTGGATATTTCCAAATATATTTGGGTAAAAGTAAAAAAAAAAAATTCCCGATATCTCTAATTAAGACGAATCAGAATCGATTAATAATCCGTAAAAGTTTTGGGCAAAATTAACAAAACCGATTTTTTTTTGAATAATGACAATGCGCAAAAAGCCACTACGTACAGCTAAGGAGAACAAGGCCAAATTATTGATCTTTCTAAATGGTAATTCATGAACTTGTTTCTTTTCAATTAAGCTTGTCGGCATACTAGAAGAATCTATAATGAAAAGCAGAAACATGCCTTTGCACTTGAGCTGGGAAAAAGGCTTGTAGAGGAAGAGAAAGATTGGAGTCGATACTTAGACGATCGGATGGGGAGCCCAATTGTTGAAGCCACGGAGAAGGGCATCATTGAGTTGGTAAATGAGATTTTACAAAAATTTCCGGAGGCTATGTTTAGCTTTGACAAGAATAGTCGCGCTCCAAATGACAAAGGAAAGAACATATTGCACATAGCGGTTGAGCAGAAAGATTGGAATGTCTACGATTTGTTGAGGAAGAAAATAGAACTCAGAGATGGAATGCTGGTGGGAGATGTTGATAATCATGGAAACACCATATTACATCTTGCTGCCAAATTGGGTGCTCTAAGTTTTAGATCAATTCAACGTGGACCTTTGTACCAGATGATGTGGGACGTTTGTTGGTTTAAGGTACGTGTGCATTTATTTGTTGAGCGTGCACTTGAATGATACTCCCATCACTTTGGGGTCTTCCTACCTCACCAAAGGGAGGTTATGTCACCACTACCTCAATGAGAATCCAAGTCTCCTATTTATATTTGTGTACAACATTCTAGATTCTCTTTCCATGTTTTTTGTCTACCTTAACATTCTAGAACACTCTCCACACATATTTAGAACATTGCGGATTGTCCTTGATTCTTCCTGAGTTTTAATGACCAGAAATACCATTGGGCTACAAGCCCTTTGGCTAGGATGTTCTAGAACTTTCTCCAATATTCTGTGCCTTTCTAGATTGTTCTCAAATGTTTCAGAACATTGTTGAATATTCTAGAATAGTAAAGTATTGAACAATAGAGAGTAAGTGTTGACTCTCAGCATTATTATGGTTCGATTTGTTACTCTCTCTCTGGAACATTTGTTGTAGATGACTCTTAATAGTGGTTGTAGGTAAGGCCAACTAACATCAACAAAATCGACTGTTTGATTGCCCAATTGAAGTGTGATGCGCAGCACGTGCATCTGCACGACATGTGGCATCATCACGAAAGATGTTTAGTCTTTAAGTGTTAAGTTTAGTGCGACCTAGAATGAATGGGCAATTAGGCGAGAAGCCTAAGGCATGGCTTATATATTACCCAACCTTTCATGTTTGCTCCGATCTTAAGGATCCAACAGGTCCTTTGAGGCTGGGTAGCGGTACTAGTATAGCTGAGTTGGCTATTACCTTATCCATACGGTAATGAAAGGGATCTAAGTGAGGTACTCCAAGAGGGGAATATTTGCGCACCCAAGACCCACGAGACCCATGAGACCATAGTGGTGGGTGACGTCACACTTGCGGTCAGGAGCTATGGAAGGGACATATGTTAGCATATTATTGCACCACTTGGCGCCTAAGTATTGACCCAAGTTATGTATAAATGTGATACATTCCCTTCGGATTGGTTAACACTGAGAGAAAACATTCTCCAAGGGATTTCTGGGCAGGAACCTCATACGGAGAAAATAGCCTAAAAGACTCCACTTCCTTGGTCTCTATAGTTCATTCCTATCCTATTTTTCACTCTTCTAGATCACTTCTCTCATTCTCTCTCCACTTCCTTAGTCTCTATAGTTCATTCCTATCTTATTTTTCACTCTTCTAGATCACTTCTCTCATTCTCTCTGATCAATGATTATTCCCTCTCGAATATATTCTACAGTGACTATATCATATTTAAAGGTGTAAAAGAACCGAGTTGAGTTTTATGCTACTCGAGCTTGGCTCATCAGAAAATTAAAAGGCTCGAGCTCAGACGAGCTTGAAAAATATGGCTCGAGGTCAACTCACAAATTATATGCAAGGCTTGAGCTCGGCTTGCCCTGCTCGATAATCTCAGGCTGAGCTCCAAGAGCAGCGCTCAAGGAAAGCATAATGGAGCCCTCACGTTATAAAGGCACTCTGCCTTGCTCCGTTTCTTTAAATGACCGATGTGGGATTGGAAGAGAAGGGAGGAGGGAGTTCATTTGAGAATGAAGATTGTCCCACATCGGGAAAAATACAACTTCAACTCCCATCCCTTTGCCTATAAAGCTTCCTACCTTCTAGGTGGCTATAATTAAACATATACCTATATATATATATATATATGTATATTGAGCTCATGAGCCAACTCGAGCTGAGTATTAGGAAAGTCGAGCTCGGGTTAATGTAACGAGTTTAAATTCCTAGCTCGAGCTCTCTCGTTAAGGTGATGAACCGAGCCGATCCGAGCAATTAGCGGACCGAGTCTCGAGCTGTTCGCGAACGGCTCGGTTCATTTACACCTCTAATCATATTACTCCATCCTTCCAATTTTGATAGTCTCATTTTGAGATTTTAAATTTTTAATTAAGGCAGCATTATGATTACATCAAAAGGTATTTAACTTTTGAATTTTTGGCTATCAAAAAGTAATTAGATTGATTTAGGTAGTAGTATTTTAATTTAAAGAAGATATTGAAATTTTACCAAGTTTCAATGGTTGATTTTGGAAAGTGGACATATATTTTCGGACATCCCAAAATGAAATATGAGACTATTAAAGTGGGATGGAGGGAGTATTTGACCCAGTTACGAAAGAATATAACATCGAAATGTCATGTTTTATTTTGGCTAGTTTCAAAATGGTGTGTACAGGACACATCAAAAAATATAATTATTTATTTTGATTAGTTACGAAAAAAATTCGTTGATAGTTAGCTATTATTTCTGTAATGTTTCTCACACAATTTTGATTAAAGTTGTACTATAGGATTCTATTAGTTAATAGCAGTAAAAAACAGAGATAGTAATACGAATGATCGTTAAGCTACCCTGACTAGAAGTAATTGCATCCTTAACTATAGTGTTCTTGTATTTATTAGTCCTTTTATTAATTGAGTGTTTTGGTTAACTAATTAATTTTGCGCATCTTGATTAATTTCGAAGTCTTGGTGTTAATTGACTACTGTTATTTCTGATGCATATATAGCTTTATACTTATAATCTTTTGAAATTTCACATGCATGATGCAGCACGTGAGTTACGACTCTCCCCCGCATGTACGGAATCTTCGAAACTCGGACGGGGAGACGGCAAAGGAAGTATTCGAAAAAGAACATTCGGAAATACGAGAGAAGGCTGAGAAAACAATCAAAGATATGAACAACGGCCTAATGCTAATCGTTGCGTTGATCGGAACCGTCAATTATGCCGCACTTTTTACCCCGCCAGGAGGTTACCGCCAAAGCGAGGATGATCCTCGTTACGGTCTCCTCGTTTTCCTCACGGACGACATGCACATGTACTACTTATACATATTCGGTGGTATTTTAGCTGCTTTTGTTGCCTTCGCAACTATGTTTTCGATTCAGTCATGTCAGTTCCGTTGCAATGACTTCTACCTGGACTTGCCGTTGAGACTTTTGCTTGCTATGGCTTCCTTCATGCTCTCTGTGCTGTTCACCGCCCTAGCATCTCGACAGGTCTTCCTTCTTGAAAGGCTTCATTTCCCTCTGGAACAACAATACAATACATGCACGTACGTGATCGCTGCACAAATATTCATCCTTGGATCGATGGACGGAAGTTTCTTGCTCCTCTATTACCTCTCTTTCATGCTTAAACTTGAGTTGCTTTCCTAGCATCCCATGAAAAGCACATGCTGAAACAGGTATCTAAATTGCAGGAGCTGCAAAAAAATGTATTCCTAAATGCAGAAATCGGAATTCTTACTGTTGCAACCGGTTTCCAAGTCACTTAAAATGCCGTTGAACTCCTGAAATTGTATTATGTGCTGCTGAAATTGGGTTCAATAATGTAGAAACTGGGTACTTTGCATCTACTTATATATGCATCTCAGACTCTCAGTCCTGACTGATATGCGTTCTTCTTACAAAACATGCCATTAACTGGATACTTTGCATCTACTTGTATATGCGTCTCGGTCCTCACGGATATGGGTTCTCCTTACAAAACATGCCATTGATGCCAATGATAACTATATTGATATTTTCACACGTTCTCCTTGAAAAATAAATTTGTTGACCTTCAAAAGCGAGACAAATCAAATGGAAATGACTATTTATGTGACGGATCATGGCCACCAATATAGATAGCCACATAGTTGTATGTTGCTGTGCTTATTTTATTACCTGATCTTGTGAATCAGATGGGAGCCGGATCACTCCTTAGACTCATTCAGAAGTAAAAAAATTTGCAGCTATTATTCCGATGAACCAAAAAAAAGAATTTTTTTTTTTTTTTGCAGCTGCTTGACAAACTAATAACAATTGGAGTTGTCTCCCCTACTATTTTTGGCTGTTAGAAGTCTTCTATTTTCTTCTTTCAAGTAATTGATGGGTCAAACAAGATATATAGCAGTGTGTACGTTCTCTTTGGATCCCTTATCTCTATCTTATATTACATATATGCATCTCTAAACTTGTGTCCATTAAAGCGACCACCGGAAGAGCGAAAAAATCTCAAATGAAATGCAATCTCAGAATAATGAAGGAAATAGCATGGTGGCTCATATCTGTTGGGTCTTTTTGCTATGTGGGAAAAGCTGTTGGAAAAAGAAAAGAAAGAAAATGCTGGTTAGTTGTGTATTTAATGGCATTAGTTTGCACAGAAAGTGTAGATGGTTTGGTGGAGTTAATAGGCTCTAGCTGGTGCAATTCTCCAAGCCTCATAAAGCTTTGTTGAGCTTGGCTCTGGTGGAGTTAATAGGCTCTAGGTGGTGCAATTCTCCAAGCCTCATAAAGCTTTGTTGAGCTTGGCTCTAGAGAGTTCTCAGCAGTGGAAGAGTCTCTTGTGCTAGTGCCAATTCTATGTGTTTTTATAGAGGTGCATGTGTGGTAAGTGGGTGCCGTGTGTGAAGGGGAAAAAAAGGCAGAGAACATAGTGCGTGAGAAAGAGCAAATTCTGCGAGAATATTGGTGAGTGTGGAAGAGATAAAAATACCGAGAGCTTGAGAGCTAGAGTAGGGTATTTTGTATCTCATTGTACTCATTTAATATTAGTGAAAATTGTTTTCTCTCTGTGGACCTACCTGAGTTTGGGAAACCACGTAATCTTGTGTCCCTTTTGTGTGTGATTGTTTTTTGTTATGCTTCTATTGGCGGGTGATCGGGTATTTTTACCCAACAATATCCAAGGATCGACAAAGGGCATAAAAATACTCATGGAATACCTTTATGGGTCAACAAATTGAGGTAAAATACACTCATGTGCTAATTAAATCACAATTTCTTAAGTCATAAAATGTAATAAAATGAGCTTATGTGGTGTGTTTCTTTCTTCGTGTAGGTAGCCACTTCAGAACCACAAAAAAATTGGAAATGTTACGTATCAAGAAGATTTGCTCAAGAAAAAAAGGCTCTTACAATGGTCGATTGATATCTTTATTTTAATATTTTGGCACTTCTAGATTCATGTATTTTGTATTCTGATGGATATCTATTTTCCTCCATTATTTTGATTGAAACACTTGAATGCCTTATTTGTTAGTGAACACTTGAACAGATTACAATACCCTTGTTCCTCGGTTCTTAGTTACACTAAAATCTTGTGCATGCAAATTGTTCCTATTATTGAAATTATCCAACTATTATACGTCCAAAATGAAAAAATCAAGAGCCAATCAAAGGGTACGTTACTTGTATTTCAGAACTATATATATAGCCTCCCCAAGACATAACAATGGCACTCATTGAACTTTACAACGACATTCACCAAAAATGATATACATAAAAATGACTGCCGTAGAAGACCAATGAACTAACACTGAAAAATAATGGAAAAAGAGATTCCACTAGTGGATAAGAAAGAAATCGGTACAAAGAGGGTAGGTAATATGCTTACCAATAAGCAGATTACTTGAAAAGAACTCCAACACATAAAAAACCTCAACCTGATACAGTAACACTTATCCGACAATTACACAAAAAAAAAAAAAAAATTGCATTATTAGCTCAAGCCACACAAGAAAACAAAAAAAAACAAAAAGAAGGCAAGGAACCTTTTGCTAGCTAATTGTTACGAACAAGACTGCTAGCCCACTATAAAACTCCGTCTAAACCATTGCCTCTTCCCATCGAAGCTTGGTTTCCTTTGAAATGATTCAGTAGTAAAAAATGTCGACTCTTCTTCTTTCAAGTTGGTCTAGGGAGGTTCAATCTGTGACAACAAATTATGTGTTCCCCAAGGACAAAAGGCCTGGAGGTGACATTGAAGTGCCAGTATGCAAGGATCTTCCGGTCATTGATCTATCACAATTAGATGGTATTGATTGCGTCAAAATATATAGTTCAGCAAATCATGAAATCTAACCAGGATTTTGGAATGTTTCAGGTTCAACCTCTCTCTATCTCTGTCTTTTTTTTAGATCAAATTATATATTGTGATTCCATATATAATTCAGAACCTTGTAATTCATGTACTCCTAATTAACTTCCATGTTGTGAAATCTTGATCATAACATTAATAACGCATTAAATTATCGATCATAAAATAGGTGATTAACCATGGTGTATCTGAAGAACTAGTGGATGAAACGATGAATTTGTTCAAGGAGTTCTTCAACATGCCTTTCAGAAGACAATGCTATGTATTATTTGGAGGATGGAACTAAGGGTTTTAGGCTCTACAAAAGCACAATGAATTACATCAAGGATGGGGTTAACACATGGAAAGATTCAGTGAAACACAATATTTGTCAGCCTTTAGAGGATAACATCCAATCTTGGCCTGAAAACTCACCAAGATATCGGTACGTACCATATTTCAGTTTCTTCAACCTCTTTATTGTAACGAAGGAATTAAGGCACGATTTTTGTTGCTGAATTATGCTTGTAGGGAGCTGGTTGGGGCCTATTCAGCGGAAGTGCGGAAGTTAAGCTCAAGGATTTTGGATCTGATCGATTTGTGAAGGACTGGGGGTTGAATTGGGGTACTTTGGGAATAATGAGCTGAGCAAACGTCAGTCGTTGATAGTCCACCACTACCTACCATGTCCGGACCCAAGTTTGGTTTTGGGAGTTTGCGGTCACACTGATGTAAACCTCATAACCTTACTTCAGCAGGATATTTATGGGCTTCAGATTCTCAAGGATGGGCAGTGGCTTGGGGTTGAACCAATTCCTCATGCTTTTGTTATCAACATTCACCACCCCTTTGAAGTTTCATATCATATAAATAAAGGCCCTTAAATTTTTTTCAACCAAACTTTTTCCACCGTTCGAAAACCCCCTGTCATTAGCCATTTGACATGTTGGCGGTGTTCAAGAAATTTAGTCCATGCTTATAACTGATGGAGTATAACAAGCAATTTTTTTTGGTAGTTTTGGAATTTTGAAGTATATTTCGTAAAATCTTACATGCGGAGCCGTAGTTGTCATGGATGGAATAGAGTTTGGAATTAGATGCTTGTTTCAATTTTATTGTCTATTTATTCTTCGCCTTGATAAGTTTTCTAGGGCTGGAATTTGGATTGGATGTAGATTATCAGCAATGGAAAGCTAAAAAGTGCTCTTCACAGAGTGGTGACAAATACCAGCGTTGCGCGGACATCCTTAAACACTTTTATTGGTCCATCTCTAGAATCCATCATAGAACTTGAAAAAGCACTTGTAAGTGCATCCGAACCCCAGTTGTTCAAGTCCTTTCGGTTCAAGGAGTACCTGGATATCAACAGGACCAATCTTCGTGAGGCTAAAGGTACTAGGACACTAGAGGCCTATAAGCTCTAGCTAGTGTAAAATAAATGGCAAACCTAGTCTACTGTAATAAACCGTATGGCTACATATCCAAAATAAAACATCAGTAAGGTGGAAGAGCTCATCCGATCCGATGTCTTGTCAAGAGGGATTCAATTGCATTGAGATGGTATAGACATTTGTAAATATTCACAATAAGGTGCGATATATAGACTTCTGTAACATATTGCAATGAGATGTCATTTTGTTTTGTAAATGTAATTCCTGCAGCTTGAACTTTTTCTGTGTAATCCAATCTTGGTTGAAAGAAATTTTCAGCACATGCTTTTGGCGGCCCTGCCCATTAGTATGGATTCAGGATGATCTTGGCACGTAATAGGTTTACTATGAATCGAAACTAGTACTGAAGGAAAGATCTTGGATATGGTAGAATTAGTGATGGTTTAGACACAATTTCAGGTTCATATCTTGGATGGGGCGAACGTAGGTATATATCCACCATTTATGATAACTTCGTCTCATGAAAAATGTCTTTCGTTTTATCGATTCACTTGTACAAATTGTAAAGTCTTATTTCGAGCCGGTCTAAGAATGTTCAAACCATGCCAAAGGAGGAAAGGGCCGCCCAAAACTGTATATCAAACTAAACACCCTCAATCTCACATGTGCAACCCTGTCTTGCATGTGGAGATACAAATACTCATACATACTGCACAAAAATGTCCATGGGATCAGAGGTATAATGCAAACGGAGAGAAAATGCAAATATATAGACTTGAAATTAAGACCTCTCAGAGAAGCATAATGCAATGGGGTACCAAATAGAAACAGAGAGACTCGATCGAACTTAAGACCTCTCCTAACATGAGCTCTTCTTCCAATGAACATTTTTGCCTCGTACACCATTAAAGTGTAGACCTTTTTTGACAAGTATGCCCCACACAAAAAAACTTCGAAGTGGGACTTGAGCCCTGCACCTTTTCCTCGGAGAATGACCGGAGGTACTACTAATGCGAATAGTTGCTGATGCCAAGCTAAAACATTGTTCTTGCAGCATTCAGCGGATGTGATAGATGGTCTGACACAGGTTTCCAGCTTTTAGTGTCTGTGTTTAATTCTTTGTATCCATGTCTTAAACTAAAATTCATAATCTTTTGGCTTTTTGTTAGACTTATTTCAGTTTAGCAAATATTTTGTTCACTATTGGAAATCTAGTATTGGCAACTGAACAATTAAACTAGCAGAGTACTGAAATGCATTTGTGCATGATAAAGGCAAGTTTCCTATTTTTATTGGAATCAACGGGAGATTGGAAATTTGCTGCAGTTGGCTGTCGGGCGCAGCTGTAATGAACACTTCTCATTTCTTACTTGTAGTTTAATTTGCTTCTTGCTCTAAATTCAGAAAGACATGATCATGTGTAAGAGGGACATCGCTGAATGTGACATTTAGTGGTGGGAACAATATGGCCAATGGTGTCGGTCTGAACTAATGATTAGTTGAAGCTTCTAAAGGGTGGATTAAGTGCATGAAAAAAGGAAAATAAGATTCTATATTATACTAGTTAGTTATTTACCCAAAAAAAAAAAATTATAGTTAGTTCATCTCGATATAAAAACTTAAACTGAATGTTGCTTCGTAAGGCCACAACAATATTTGCTACTACAATTTATCAGCTCATGTTGTCAACAAAGAAACACACGACATCCCAACCAAGTTTTGTTTGGACATATATATTGTTACCGCTATAATTTATTACAGTTTTAATGGTTTTCTTGACTTGGAAGGTGACCAGATTATACAAAGCTAAACCAAGAAATTTATGGCTGAGTGCCTTTATTGTTATCATTTGGGGGTGCAAATGACATCTTATATCCTTATTATTTAGAGTCTTAGAGCTTATTTGGTTCCAGTAGTCCAACTGTAACAAATTGGGCCTCAAGCTTCTCAATTCATATCAAACTGACATTGAACATTCACTCATCGTATTGGCTTTTTTGGATGAATATGGTGCATGTGAGCTCTGCTTGTGCCCCATATGGGATCCCAGTGTTCTACATCGTCAAAGAAAGCCATGTGGTGCTGAGTGCTGACTTGTGTTTCCCCATTGAAATCTCCCAAGAGAGTTGATTAGTAGACCAAATTGAAACCCAATAACCAGTAGAAAGTAGAGGGCCCAGAATTTCCCAATTACCTGCGAGGATCAAAGTGGAACTCATCCCAATTATAAGGGTGTAAATTGAAATTGAAATTTAATATTTTTATTCTGTTTAATTTAACCTACTTCTTACTCTTGCATTCAGTTTTTATGATCTCATTTCCTCCACTCCCCTTACATAGCTTTTTGTTTATATTCAGCTTACAGGAGCTGCAATTGATCTTTCTCTGAAGGGAAGTCCCCATTGGATGGCTCCTGAGGTATTTCAAATTGCATTAGTATGATTTCAGAGATTGCTCGTTTTGGCTTTTGTTCCGGCTTTAGCAACTTTCACAGTTTTTGGTCGAAATATTTTACTTTTATGATTCCTCTCGTCTAGGCAAACTGGAAGAGTTGAACATGTCCAGCTGAAAAGTAAATATTTTTACCTGAAAACTGGAAAGAATAATTTCACTGAAGATGAAAGATGAAAAAAGTTCAGTTTTTTAGACATTCCTAATATAGGCTAATCCTGACACCTAAACTTTTCTCCATCAGGTTTTGCAGGCTGCGATGAGAAAAGATTCCAATCCTCACCTTGCTTATGCTGTTGACATTTGGAGTGTGTGATGTGCAGTTATTGAGATGCTGGATGGAAAGCCACCTTGGAGTGAGCTCACCCCCTGTTATTCTTTGGATGGGGACAGTATTGGAAGAAGACATTTTAGTTAGGGTTTCCTTGGATGCCTATTAACAGGCTATTATGTACTGAATGAGAGTAGAGTGTCCACTTGGGACTGATTCCAGTGGTTTTTCTTATTTCCAACACTTTTACTACTGCTGCTCAAGGTTATGCAACTAATTATTCTGTTGTCTCCTATCCTCTAGGTTCAAGCTATGTTCCATGTCTTGAACAAATCGCCAACTATTCCTGAAACTTTATCTTCAGAAGGAAAGGATTTCCTCCAGTGGTGCTTTCAGAGAAATCCTGCGGACCGACCATCAGCTGCTTGGCTACTTGATCATCCTTTCTTGCAATGTTCACATGTAATGGTAAGTTCACATGAACAAGATTTTTTGGGTGGAGTGCAAGAATTTTCTAGAATGAAAGTAATGGTAAGTTCCAAATCCCAACCATGCATGAGTCCTAACATCTGTTGGACACAAATGTCCTTTGTAAAAAAGGTTAATCGCTTGCCAAAAATGGTTGAACAACCTTTTCAGCAATTGAACAAACCAAAAATAGTCAGGCAAATGAGCTGAAAATTCTTCTCTCTCAATCAAGAGGACTTCACACTAGGCAAGTATTGACATGAAATTAAAAGTGAAGATGAGAAGAAGCAGGAGAGAAGAATTCACATGTTTCGAATATGAATCTGTATTGGTTGATTTAAATTACATGACTACTAAAAAGTAGTCATTGGAAATGAGGGGATTAAACAATCTAAGTTACTCTACTCCTATCTAAGTTACATCTACTCCAACGAAAAGAATGAAGTAAAAGACAAATATACTGATTAAGTTGATGGATTGTATGGTTCGAGTTTTTTCATGCGTCCCTCAACTATCAAATAAACAAGAGGATGCCATAGTGCCATGTGTCGTGGAAGTATACTAACCACAGTATTAATAGTACAAAATTAGTTTATTTCTATGATGCAAACATCTATAGTTTTTCCCATTTCTGATTTTGTTTCTTTTTCTTCTCTAATATGGGCATAACAAAATTTGGGCAATCTAGAATTTCAAGTTCGTTTTGCTATTTTTATTTTGTCGTTTAAATGTTGTTGGTTTTCCAGGATCATAGTCCAAGAGACAAGATGAAAAATATGAATGGTTCAGTGCCAACCTCTCCAGGCGCAGGGATTAGGCAACTTCCACGTAATGGGTATGTTTGTTATACATTTTCTTGCCTAAGGATATTCAGAGCTGTGTTAAATTTGTGATTTTGACCTTACATCGTTGTTACATTCGGCTCATGTCGTTCTTTTTTTGGGTAATTTTTTTTGTTGCTTTAGTGAAACTTCCCCAAAACCTTATCCTGACTGTTCCGAAAAAGGAGTATCATCTCGTCACTCTCCTCGTTCTACACTGGAAGCGCTTCCTAGTATACTTTCACCAGAGTTCAACTGCAAATCACATTTTGTTAGCCAATCTGCAAATGCTCCCAACAGTTTGCAACTTGCAGCCAGGGAAATTTCGCCGAAAGCCCACCGAAGGGAAATCTAACACCTATAACATATGGTCACGACTGGCTATGAATCTATCATGAAACTCTTGTATAGTTGTCAGTCGAGGAAACAAAATTCTCATATTCTATTAGCTTGCATAGACACCGGCAAAATAGCTACAGAAACTGTGTGAACCACTTTCTGGAAATAATGTTTCCGAATATACCAGTACTACACTGTTAAAGCTGCTGTTGAAGTTACCGAAAGCAAGTTTTAATGGCAGACCAAATTCAGCTGGTCAGGTTGTGCTCTTCTTTGCCTGTATACAGATTCAGCTAAAGAACATACAGTTGAAACTTCACACAGAGCAGGGTAATGAAGCAAGTTTTAGGGGTGTTGTAATCTAGATGTGACAGAAGTTGGTTAGACTTTAGATTACACTGTAGCTTATTTTCCCACTGTTTTATTTTGCTTCTCCTGAAGAGGACAAAATGTTTCACGGTAGTTGTTCCTGGTCTAGGCTCAGGCGTATTGTACAGTTACCTATAACCCATGATTGAAGTTGCAACATTTTGTGGCGAAGACAGAAAACCATATGGTTTTGAAATTCAAGTTATGTTTTGTATGGGAGAGGGGGGAGTTTTTTCGAAACTTTCTTCTCTTGTTTGGGTGACATTCATACGATTGGCTCCGCACACCTTATGCAATTGGGTTAATTGTACGAGTGAGGTGTGTCGCTAGAGGTTTTCGTTGGATTTTTTTTTTCCTTTTCGGCATTCGTTTTTTACTTTAAGACTCTTTCAACTGAGAAATATACAGGAGTGAAAAATGGTAAATGTTGGGATACTGAATGGTGCATTTTACCATTTTTTTTCAATTTGTATTTTCACATCACACGTAATAGAGGGTGAACAAAATTAAATTCAGTTTCACACCAAATGTTTTTGGGGACCCATTTCGTAAAGATTGGGGTAGAGGGTTATTTTAATATGTAATGATTTACCAATTTCATGAATCTTCAAATGCAGGATCAAGGCAGGTTCCAATTTTAGCCATTTACCAGTTTATCCGTGGGGTTTGTATCCGAAGCGGTCAATTTCGAATGCCAATCCAACGGTTAAAATTCTTACCCTTAATTTTTTCTTTTTTAAGATACTTTATCAGAAAAGGGAGGGCACAAAATGGGAACTTTAACAAATACTACAAGGACGGAGGGAGTATAAAGTACAAACTTCGGGATACTATTTCAATTGTGTGAGAGTTCATGAGATAATCAAATATAATAACTCAACTAACAAGACAAATAAGCCCATCAAAAAGACCAAAATGGATAGGAGACCAATCCAATTACAAGCTCCATTAGGGGAAAAAATAATCCCAACAAATACAAAGAGAAAAACACTCATATGCAAGTTAAAAGAATCAAACTTATGACATCCTAATAAGTAAGATGCAAAAGTTCTGATCAATTAACCTATGCCCTTTTTGATTAAACATAATCTGGGTCCGAAACTCTCTCTTCTAAGATGAGGAAAGCCAGCTGTTAGGACATATTGACTAGTATAACTAAAGTTGCCTTACTACTAGTTGTACTCCGTTATATTTTGTTCAGAAACCATAACAAGTTCTAGCCTGCCTCCCGGGAATGGCTACGGTACTGTTGATACACATCCGGCATAACTAAAAATGTTACGTCTATGCCTATCAATGGTTAAGATTGTGTCATTTCAATGGTTAAGTTAGGGATTATGCCTCTTGATGGTTAAGGACATGCGGTATGCTTGGTTACGCCTATGTTACGTTTCTTAATGGTTTTGGTTACGCCTAAAATGTTAGCTATGTTACACCTCTCAATAGTTTGATTATGTCTCTCAATAATTTAATTATAAGGGGTGCATATGGTACATACTTGTGTACCATAAATTTTTATTTATGTTTCCCTGTGCAAACACTTGAAAGCTTAAAATCAGTCAAGATTGTGACGTTTAGATACGAGTAATTTTTTTTTATGGAGTGATGTCATGTTGCATATGTCATATGTGTAAACTTTTCTTTCTTCTTGATGCCTTACTTGTTTTTTTAGCGAGGGGAATCTTGCGTACCTGGGTAGCTTTTCCTTTCTCGGTAGGAAATAGATTTTCGTAATTTATTTTTTACTGATCGCGCTCTACTTTTAACGTGAAGTTAATAATAATTTCATAAATAAAGTGAAGCGCCATTAGTAAAAAGTGGAGAGTGAAAATCGAAATCCTTATGGGAAAGGAGCAATTGGGGTGAATTTGTTTTGGGCACAGCTTTATACTTAGAGGTCTTCGGAACATCCGTGCATTTATGTTTGGTTTATTTTGGTGGGAAAAAATTAAATGAATCGATCAAACTCTAATTAATATTTAATTGTGTTAATTGTTTGCAGAAACCCTTAAAAAAACATTTGAAAAAAATTAATTGAATGGGATCATTTGCGAAAAACTCCTCCCAGACAAGAATTTTCACATAAAACATTAGATGTGTCTTTTCACCTTTTTCTTTGTTCATTCATTGATTCTTTTCTTGGAGCACTAAACATTGGCTTTATTCAAATGGAGTTGACTTTTCTGCGATTAAGCGTGGACAACATCCCATACTATGAAGTCCAGTCACTTTCAAAACCATTTTGGAGTACTTCAATGATCCAAATTGTTCATAGTGTAGAGTTTGTCGAGCAAAATATGCATGTAAAATATCAAATTAATCGGATAACGATTAATATTCAATGAGAGTACATAGATTCAAGAAAAATCGGATTAAAACTTGAAAACTCAATTTTTAAAAATATATGTGATCTGATGATGTACTACTTCATATCCTTTTAACTTGACATTAACTCGATAAGGCATATAATGTGGATGGTTGGGATGATTAAAATGACTCCAAAATGGGTTCAAAAACGGCCAGACTACATGAGGTGTAGCCGAGGCCTAAGCTGCAGAAAAGCCGCCTCCTATTCTTGTTCTGTCCCTTTCTCTCTTCTTTCCGTACATAAATTCTGTATCCTCTTTGATCAATATTATGACTGGCTCATAGTATTATGGATGGGGCATATGGGAAGTCCTCCTATGTTGAGAAGAGTGGTCTTGGTCTTTCTGCATGATGGGTCCTTCATCCATCAATCTGCATGATGCTCCTTCATCCATCAATACTCTGTGTCCTGTTACTGCTCGATCGACTCCCGTACAAATGGAACTAATGGCCATCTTAATTACTACTTGCCATCACACCCGATTTGCACAGTATCGGACCCAATATTTGGATTGTCTAACCCCAATCTTATCTTATATTTTGTTGCCCATTTATTATCAAGTCATCTATGCAAAATAAAAACAAAAACAAAAAAACATACAAGTACAAAAAAAATTAAAAAAATCAAATTTACATGTTCTTTTAACTTGAATAACATCAAAATGTAATCCTACTCGCTCCTTCCAAAAAAAAAAGAAGAGCACGGCTTGTTCGATTTATCCATATAGTCAATGTACGTGGTTGATGATGGTCGCTTGATTGTCGGTCACTGTTTACCAATTTTTCCCTCAATCGAAATCAACAGAAATTTCGAAAAACAATGCCAACAACAAAAATAAGGGCGAATGCGGCTATGTCTCCACAAGACGGATCCGTAGTTCCACGCCGTGTTTTAGGACTTCACCGGAGAGAAATGACGGTCGAGTCAAATGCGAGATTAGTGATGAATCGACTCTGAAAAGAAGACTGTCACCCACCAATCTTCAAGAACGGAATCGACCCATCGATTGGGCGGAATGGATTGATGGTTTAGTGAAGTAGGGTGGAGCGAAAGAAAAAAAAACAAATGGACTTTATTATTTTTCCAAGGTAGAATTACAATCAAGAAGGAAGGATCCTTATTTAAAGTAAGGAAATTAAGTTAATCCTACTTCTACTCCTAATTATACTGGGTTGATAATACAAAAATTAATAACAGAGTTAAGACTTTGATTTGTTGGAGAAGTTTACAATGAACCCAAAAAGGCTATTTATAGAAAAATAAAATGTGTAGGAAATAACTTCCCAACTTCTCACTACTCTTCATCATCTTCCAAGTGTCCAAATAACTTCCCACAAACTCCAAAGTGTGTAGGAGCATATCACTTGTCCAAATAACTTTTTTTCAACTTCAAAGTGTGTGGGACGATAACAAGTGTCCTGCACTTTATTAAAATACAGACAAATAAAAGAAATAAAAACTAGTTATATTATTATTATGAAATAATAAAATAGGAAGCATTACCATAAACGTCACCATTCGGTCGATCGACAGACGGTGAAATATGGTACAAATGGTCACCCAAAATAAAGGAGAAGACAAAGAAACTTTTAAACGCCGAGCGAATTAATACCACGTGCCAGAACTAGTCGGCGACCCTGCCATCTAAACTTGTATTTGCTCTCCCATTTTAGACACTTGAAGAAGTTACAAGAATTGTTCCGATGGGAATTCCAAGTGTAAAATATTAAACAGCAATGATGTCCTTCCAAGAAACATTCTTTGCACTTTTCAATTTTTTCATTTGCCTCTCATAAAATTCAATGTCATAGTACACAATATCCAAACTCTTGTCAAGTCAAAATGTTTTAGTGGTGTTGTAATCTAGATGTGACAGAAGTTGGTTAGACTTTAGATTACACTGTAGCTTATTTTCCCACTGTTTATTTAGCTTCTCTTGAAGAGGACAAAATGTATCATGGTAGTCGTTCCTGGTCTAGGCTCAGGCGTATTGTACAGTTACCTATAACCCATGATTGAAGTTGCCACATTTTGCGGCGAAGACAGAAAACCATATGGTTTTGAAATTCAAGTTATGTTTTGTATGAGAGAGAGGGGAGTTTTTTTCGAAACTTTCTTCTCTTGTTTGGGTGACATTCATACGATTTGGCTCCGCACACCTTATGTAATTGCGTTGATTGTACGAGTGAGGTGTGTTGCTAGAGATTTCGTTGGAATTTTTTTTCCCTTTTCGGCATTCGTTTTTTTACTTTAAGACTCTTTCAACTAAGAAATATACAGGAGTGGAAAATGGTAAATGTTGGGATATTGAATGGTGCATTTTACCATTTTTTTTTCGTTTGTATTTTCACATCACACATAATAGAGGGTGAACAAAATTAAATTCGGTTCGGTGCCAAATGTTTTTGGCGACCCATTTTGCAAAGATTGAGGTAGAGGGTTATTTCAATATGTAATGATTTACCAAGATCATGAATCTTCAAATGCAGGATCTCCGTTCCGATTTCTAAAAAAAGGAACTTTTCGAAAAGGAAGATAATTTTAAGTTCAAAAATCATGTATTTACGCAAATAATTTTCCTACCAATATGGATCTTATTTGATAGATCTCATTGAGATCTTTTAAACAGTGCAAAAAAAATTAAAAAAATATTTTTCATTTTTATTATATTTAAGCTTGAAATTATCTTATTTTTAAAAAAGAAAATTTAAAAAAGAAAGCGAAACGGCACCAAGGCAGGTTCCAATTTTAACCATTTACCAGTTTATCCATGGGGTTTGTATCCGACGGCGTCAATTTCAAATGCCAATCCAACGGTTGGAATTCTTACCCTTCATTTTTTCTTTTTAAAAAAAGTTACTTTATCATAAAAGGGAGGGCACAAAATGGGAACTTTAACAAATAGGGACGGATGGAGTATAAAGTAAAAAAATCGGAACACTATTTCAACTGTGTGAGATGTCACAAGATAACCAAATACAATAACTCAACTAACAAGACAAATAAACCCATCAAAAAGACCAAAATGGATAGGAGACCAATCCAATTACAAAACCCATCAGGGGAAGAAATAATCGTAATAAATACAAAGAGAAAAATACTCACACGCAAGAGTCGTTTTGATTAAACATAATCTGGGTCCGAAACTCTCTCTTCTAAGATGAGGAAAGCCAGCTGTTAGGACAGATTGACTAGTATAACTAAAGTTGCCTTACTACTAGTTGTTCGTGACATTTTGTTCAGAAACCATAACAAGTTCGTTATGGGGTTTCCAATACTCTTATGCTATCAGGTAGGCTCACTCTTGTGCAATCTGTTTCCTCAACCATTCCTACTTATTCCATGCAAACCATGCAACTGCCTGCTTCTGTGTGCGAAAGACTTGACAGGTTGAACAGAAATTTCTTATGGGGTGATTCCCCTGACAAAAGGAAAATTCATCTTGTCAAATGGGATAAGGTGTGCAAAAGTAAAGAATGTGGTGGATTGGGGATTAAAAAAGCCAGAAACCATAACATGGCTATTCTCACTAAGCTTGGTTGGAAAATTTCTAATCACGAAGAAGGAGGATTGTGGGCTGCTATCCTCAGGGACAAATACTTGTGCAATCATTCCATATCATCTTGGCCAAGAAGCAGGCCTGCCTCCTATATTTGGAAGAGTATTGTGGATACAAAAAAGATCCTTGACAAAGGGATGAAGTGGGTAATTGGTGATGGTAAAACTGTTAACTTATGGCATGACTAGTGGTGTGGGGATAAACCCCTAGCATTAGCACACCCTGGGGAACATGTCAACTCCAATCAAAAGGTAGAAACGCTAATTGTGAATGGTACTTGGGTTCTGGATGATATAGCCCCATATGTAGATGTTAATACTCTTGAGTGCATAAATGCTATAAATATTCCTGTCTACTCCCAATCTGTTGATCACCCCACTTGGGTGGGATCTGGAAATGGCAATTTTTCTATCTCTGCTGCGTATGATATTATTAACAAAGATGCTCTGGACTTGAAAGGTTGGAAATGGTTTTGGAAACTTAAAATGCCAGAAAAATTCAAAACTTTCTTATGGATTATTCTTCATAATAGCCTTCCAACCAATCTTCTCCGGGTCAGAAGAGGTATTGCAATTTCGGACTTATGTCCAAGATGTAGTATCTTTTCTGAGAGTATTAGTCATTTGTTTAGGGAATGTAACAAAGCTAAGGAGCTTTGGAGACACATCCCTTTTAGCCATCTATTGAGGGGGGACATGGATACTCCAACTCATGATTGGATCTCTCTGAACATGAGAAGCAATAGATTTGCAGGATATGGCAATGATATTCCTTGGCACATATTGTTCATCACTTCTCTATGGCAGCTTTGGAAAGATCGAAACAAAAAAAGCTTTGATAACATTGACATACCCCCTTTTGTTAGTGCCAGGACTATTATTGCCTATGCCTAAGAAATAGTGGATGCTTTCAAGTCCCCTCTCACTAATGGCTCGACAAGAACCTGCCTTAATTATTGGTCTAACCCACCTGCAGGATTTATCAAGCTGAATACGGATGGATGCTGGTGTGAATCGAATGGAATAAGAGGGTTTGGAGGATTGTTCAGAAATCATTTGGGAGACTAGATCATGGGATACTATGGCAAGCATAGCTTTCAATCAAGCTTGGAGGCAGAGCTATGGAGCATACACAAGGGATTGGAAGTAATACTAGAAAGGAAGCTGGAAAATGTAAAGATTGAATTAGACTCACTTGTAGCGGTGAACCTCATCACGGAAGGAAACCCAAGCAATCACCCCCAGAGTGTGCTGATCAATGAAGTTCATTCCTTACTGGCTCAAACAAACACTACGATTGGGCATATCTCCCGATCGGCCAATCAATGCGCTGACCACCTTGCTAGGATGGGAGCAGAACACACAGAAGCTCTCGTGTTTGTTTCAGACATGCCTATTGCGATGAGGGAATTTGTAATTAGAGATAGCCTGAATATCAGGCAAGTGCTTGACTAGGTTGCGAGCTCTTATGCTCATGTGCCCAAATCTTTGTTTGTACTCTTAATGCGGTACTCTCTTCCTTAAGTTTTATTGAATTTCCGTTTGACCAAAAAAAAAAAAGAGAAACCATAACAAGTTCTAGCCTACCTCCCGGGAATGGCTACGGTACTGTCGATACACATCCGGCATAACTAAAAATGTTACACCTATGCCTATCAATGGTTAAGTTAGGGTTTATGCCTCTCGATGGTTAAGGACATGCGGTATGCATGGTTACGCCTATGTTAGGTCTCTTAATGGTTTTGGTTACGCCTAAAATGTTAGCCTATGTTACATCTCTCAATAGTTTGATTATGTCTCTCAATAATTTAATTATATGGGATGCATATGTACATACTTGTGTACCGTAAATTTTTATTTATATTTCCCTATACAAACACTTGGAAGCTTAAAATCAGTCAAGAGGGTGACGTTTGAGTAATTTTTTTTTTATGGAGTGATGTCATGTTGCATATGTCATATTGCATATGTCATATGTGTAAACTTTTCTCTCTTCTTGATGCCTTAATTGTTTCTTTAGCAAGGGCAAGCTTGCGTACCTGGGCAGCTTTTCCTTTCAGGGTAGGAAAATGATTTTCGTGCTTTATTTTTTATTGTTGACGCTCTATTTTTATCGTGAAATTACTAAAAACTTCATGAATAAAGTGGAGTGCAATAAGTAAAAAATAGAGCGCGAAAATCAAAATCCTTCTGGGGAAGGAGCTTTTGGGGTGAAGTTTGTTTTGGGCGCAGCTCTATACTTAGAGGTCTTGGGAACATCCGTGCATTTATATTTGGTTTATTTTGGTGGGAAAAAATTAAATGAATCGATCAAACTCTAATTAATATCTAATTGTGTTAATTGTTTGCAGGAACCCTTAAAAAAACATTTGAAAAAAATTAAACGAATCAGATCGTTTGCGAAAAACTCTGTCCCAGGCAAGAATTTTCACATAAAACATTAGATGTGCCTTTTCAACTTTTTCTTTGTTCATTCATTGATTCTTTTCTTGGAGCACTAAACATTAGCTTTATTCATATGGAGTACGACTTTTATGCAGTTAAGCGGGACAACATCCCATTCAGTCCAGTCACTTTCAAAACCATTTTGGAGTACTTCAATGTTTCAAATCGTTCACAGTGTAGAGTTTGTCAAGCAAAATATGCATGTAAAATATCAAATTAATCGGATAACGATTAATATTCAATGAGAGTACATAGATTCAAGAAAAATCGGATTAAAACTTGAAAACTCAATTTTTCAAAATATATGTGATCTGATGATGTACTACTTCATATCCGTTTACCTTGACATTAACTCGATGAGGCATATAATGTGGATGGTTCGGATCATTAAAATGACTCCAAAATGGGTTAAAAACGGCCAGACGACATGAGGTGTAGCCGAGGCCTAAGCTGCAGAAAAGCCGCCTCCTAATCTTGTTCTGCCCCTTTCTCTCTTCTTTCCGTACATAAATTCTGTATCCTCTTTGATCTCGTTCCAACAAGTGGCTCATATTATGGATGGGGCATATGGAAAGTAGTGTTATGTTGATCACAAGAGTGGTCTTGGTCTTTCTGCATGATGGGTCCTTCCTCCATCAATACTCTGTCCTTCATCCATCAATACTCTGTGTGTTGTTACTGCTCGATCGACTCCCGTACAAATGGAACTTATGGCCATCGACTCTCGTACAAATGTGAGTAATGGCCATCTTACTTGCCATCACACGGGATATGTACACTATCGGACCCGATATTTGGATTGTCTAATCCGGATCTTATATTTCGTTGCCCACTTATTATTATAAGTCATTCATGCAAAATATAAACAAAAACAAAAACATACAAGTACAAAAAAAAAAAAAATTTACATGTTCTTCTAACTTGAATAATATCAAAATGTAATCCTGATTATAGTGTTGTACGATTAAGCCTGATTCGATTCAAAAAAACAACTTTTCCTTGCATTTTTTGAAGCAAAATTTTCAATTGAGTTATTGTACTTCATTTATCCAAGAACTTGGAGCCCATTCCACTAACTCTTTGGTTTTGGGGCTTTTTAGTTGATATATGCGATGAGAAGATTTATCTCAAAAAGCATAAAAAAGTCAAAAAAAAAAAAAAAACCAAAAATACTCTTAGTAGAACAATGCCTTATTTTTAATTGAGATTTTAGCCAATCCGTTTAATCTCTCTTGCGACATGGTCTATGATTGTATTAGTTTCTTTTTTTAAAAAAAAAGTTTGCTTCAGATTTTTTAACTAGGACTTGTTTTTTTTAATCAAAATGTAAACGAAACAAAGGCTGGGAATCGAATGTATACAAAAAAGGCTGAACAAAAAAAAACTACTAAGGTGGCGTTCCACTTTTTAAAAAAGAAGGTTTTGGGAAAAAGAATGTAATTTCAAGGTCAAAAATCATGTGTTGACGCAAATAATTTTCCTACCAATATGGATCTTGTTTGATAGATCTTATTGAGATCTTTTAAACGGTGCAAAAAAAAATTAAAAAATTATTTTTCATTTACGTTATATTTGAATTTGAAATTATCTTCTTTTTGGAAAAGAAGATTTTGGGAGAAAACAGAACAGGGTCTAATAAGCAAAGCAAATGGTTTGCGTGGGAAATCGAACTAATTAGGCGGAACTCTGACACCATGCAGTGACCAAAAAATCAAACAATAGGAAACTTTTTCAAATTTATACTATCTGACTTAAAATTTTTTTTTTTTGGGTAGCCCCAACCCGGGGTTGTCCGAGCCGGAGTGCTTGCTGGGATCAACCCCTGGGCCAGCCCTGGCTCTGCATCATAATTTTAGTTCATGCAGCTGACAGGTCGATTTGAGTCCCAACCCGCAGACAACTTTTTATTGCACAATCTTGATGAAAATTTTTTCAAATTAACTTGTTTACAAGTTAACCAATATTAATCGCAAGGACACTTTATGTGACCACTGCCTTGTCAAACGGGCGATGCTGCGTTAACAGCTGCTCGGGGAACACCTCAATTGTTTTTGTAGTTACCACTGCTGTACATATAGTCACTGTTCAGTCTTTATCGTATAAGGGATTCCAAACGAACTTACCTTGCGGGACTCCTCGTTCAGTAAAAAATTGTTTGGATCAAGTCTTTCCTGATCTTTTTTTTTTGTTGATTTCTCTCAGATACCTTTAAAATCACGTTCTGAACACATTGAGCGACTCGGATCGTCACAATTCGATTGAAAAAGGAGAGTCCCGCACAATAAGCCCGTATTGAAGCCCTTATAGGATATAAATTGTGTCACTGTTTTTCTTTTTATGTTTAACTGTTATTCAATGCGTATATCTCTATGCGCATTTATGGCGCTTTCTCCCAAAAAAAATCCCTTACATAAAGAGAATTCCTTCCCTTGTCTTTGAGGCTTTGCTTTTTCATACCTAAATAGAATTCCTTCTCTTGTTTTTTTTTCTTTTTTCTCAGGGAAGTTACCTTATGAAGCTATAAATACGAAAATCTCATTTCCTTCCGCTACCCAAGAAATTTGAAACTAGAAAAAGTAGTTCTTAATTTCTGTCTACTCGAGGTTCAAAGATGGCATCCTCCACCATTTCAGTCACTCGCTCTGCTGCTTTCAGAGCAGCGACAGATTGCAAATCACGGTCGCGGCGTTCGTCGTTGTTTGCAACCATTCGCGATTTCTGGATACAAGAAGGCGCGATACCACTAGACACGGAAGGCAACACGATCCTCCATTTTCTAGCCATGTACGGGAATGCATTCGTGGTCCAGAAACTCGTCGAGAACAACGGCAACAACAACAACAGCATAGTAGAATGTGAAGATCTGTCCAGGAGGAACGACAAGGGCAACACAACGTTGCATGAAGCCGCGAGGTTCGGTCGAAAAAGCGTGGTCGACATCCTCTTGCGGAAACAAGAATCGTTGGTTCGGGAACGCAATGGTTTAGGAGAGACGCCTGTTTACGTTGCCGCAGCCTGTGGACACGAGGATGTCTTCGACCATCTGGTCGCAAAGGTCGGTCGCGATTGGGAGATCATGACCAGAAGGACCGACAAGTCCAACATTCTCCACGCTGCGGTCATGGGTGAACATTACGGTACGAACATAGGTTTACTTGTTCTCTTTAGTCTGTTTAATTGCTATTCAAAGATTAATAAAAATTTTTCTTTACCGTTAAAAACCAAAGGTCTTGCTATGAGAATATTGGGGTCATACCCCCAACTTGCTCAGAATCCTGATGAAAAAGGAAGAACTGCGTTGTATGTGCTGGCTCAAAAACCAGAGTCCTTCAGAAGTGGGTCATATTATTCTCCACACAATTATATGTCCGCCTCCTTGATCATTTCGGTGCACTTTCTTGCAGTTCTCATATACTGTAAGTGCTATTCTCTCTGTTCCACTTTACTGGTCTTATTTTTGAAAATTGGGTCGTTTTTCAGATGAAAAAAATGTATGCCAATACTTTTCTTTATTTTGTTTTCGGATTTTATTGCAGTTATTTAAAGTACTCAATGCAATCTTTAATTGATGCAAAAAAGTCAAAAAATAAGACTTGATTTTCATTTTATAACTTATTCATAAAAAGAAAATATGTTTGTTTATCACTAAGCAGGGTTTATTCCATCGATGGAGTATCAGTCGAAACGAAAAGGGTTCTGGGCATCAATAATCGCAGGTTTGGTTTTGTGTTTTCCCTTTTTCTATAACAGACACTAGCGCAAACCGTGGTAGTTTTTAACTTTAAATAAATGTCTCATATATCCATTCGGCATCATCACATATGGTAGGCAATAGAAGAGAATAGAGAAAAAAAAAAAAAAAAAACTGCAATAAACAGATTGAGATAAACATCTCGTTAGTACAATACTCCTTGTATTCGGCCGAGCATTCGCGATTGCACGTAAAACAACTCGGGAATATGAAAATGCTAACCTCGGAAATGATAATGTCAAAACTATTTTTTTGGTGCCACAACTCTAGTGCATAAAAGATTTGTACTATGTGTAGTGTATAATATTTTTATGTGCTGAAGTTTTGATACTAATAAAAACAATTTTGATATTATTACTAACCAAAATGTAATGATATATGTGAAAAGTGTATAAATATCCGAAAAAGCGCATGAATATTTATAGAAAGTACATTGAAACTCTAATTTTTTTTCGCATTAAATGTGGATTGTTCACTGCATATAGTGCCCATATTAGCAAAGTCGAAAAATTTTGGGTCTTGTGAAGTTGAAAAAGTTATTTTCAATTCTTTATTTCAAGAGCCACCCATGTGAAGTATTAATTAATATTAAATTTTAAAATTTTATAAAGGAAAAAACCCAAACTCAAGGGCCTTGACCCCCATATGCGCATGCCCCTTCCTCCCTCCGTCACTGCTAATAGGGAGACAGAAGAGGAAGGAGCATTGAGAGATAACATGGATATAAATGGGTGCCTAGGTTGAGGATACCACTGTTACATTTTTGTTGGGTTTTTTTTTTTTTCTCGGCGATCATTTGTGTTGTTGACAGAAAAGAAAGAACATAATTTATTTTTTAAATGCGCCACTCATGGGACAAAGTATAAATGACAATTTTGAATTTGCATATTGGATCATTTTTCTTATCATTCTAAAGAGAGAGCTTAAGTCGTTCACTTTAACGTTTTTTTGTTTGACAACATTGATAGCACTGTACAATTTCTAAGATCTTATTGCTTCATTACGATGATGTCAAGCATGTTTCTTGTTGGAACAAACGGAAGGATAACATAAAGGGTGGGAATTAATTAGCGTATAGTTTCAAAAGTAAGGGAGGTTAGAGTAATTTTCCAAACTAGAGATGGAGGTCAATTTATATTTGTCAGAAACTCAGGGAGATCAGTATCATTTATCCTATATATATATATATATATATATATATATATATATATATATATATATATATATATATATATATATATATATATATATAGGGTCCGGTTCCTACCACACAAAATTTAACACAAATAATGACACTCTATCTCAGCCATTAATTTCAATGGTTGAGATTAAAACTTAACCCACCTTCTCTCCTCCAATTAATGTGAACTCCCTCCGGGTAAAAAACATTAACGCCGTTCTCCTTACCTCTGTTCTCTTCTCCCCCTCGCCTGTTTTTCTTCATCGCCGCCGCTGTCCAACATTAACTCTTGGGCTCATTTTACCGGGGAAAAAAAATAATTCTTGAGCTCTATCTAACCAAATTTAAATGAAGGATTCCAAGTTCAGTTTCACCACAAGAAGCTTAGCTATAAGCAGGTTCGTGATAGCAATTTGATGAAGGATAGGATTCCAAATTATCTAGTGTTACATTATCGTTTCAAATTCATTGTGAATAGAACTCCCAAACAAAACTCTGAAATTCATAACAGCAGAAACACCTTTGGGGGTAATAACATCAAACGATTGGTGGCTGGTGCCCATGTGCATCCATCTCATGAATCCCAAAACTAGTTGAAACAAATTCACCCAAAACATCTCTGATTCAGAAAAGAAAAGAAAAAAAACAGATACAAGTGATTCTGAAACATCTCTGATTCGGAACCGAAAAAAATACTAATTCTTAAGCCCGCACCATCGGCCATGGTGAGAATTACGACGACGACATCAATGGCGGAGGGAATTTCTCGAGGATTCCGTGACCACCAAAAGCTTCAGGCTCATCAAAACCCATTTTTTCCAAGTGACGAAGATCCCTGACTCCTGAATCGCAGCAATTGGATGAAGCCAAGACCGAGAAGTTGTTCGGCGCAGCAACAACGTGGGCGAGGCATGGGAGGGCGAGTACGGAGAAGCAAGCACCTCGTCAGACGGTGGACGGAGGTGGTGTGGCTTGACGAAGAAGAACAGGCGCCATGGTGAGAGAGCACAGAGGTGAGGAGAACGGCGTTACTTTTTACTAGGAGAAGGAGAGTTCACATTAGTGGGAGGGGAGAGAAGGTGCGTTAGGTTTTAATCTTAGCCATTGAAACTAATGGCTGAGATGGAGTGTCATTATTTGTGTTAAATTTTGTGTGGGAGGAACCGGCTATATATTCACACTTGCTTGTTTGGTGAAATTATACAGTCTGAGTATCGTCGCGTTGTATTCTGAGTCTTTTTGCAACCATGCATTGAGAGTATTGTCACGTGATATTTTGAATCACTTTACAATCACACATTTCTGTGAGGTCTACTATTCAGTGGACCCCACAAAAAGTTGCACTATATTGCCAATAAAAAAAGTTGCACTATATTGGTAGTGTGTATATATATATATATATATATATATATATATATATATATATATTTGGAGAGCTTGAGTTTGAGCCTGAGGTTGGCTCGCTTGTATGTGTTCGACTTAGCTTAAGCCTCATAAACACCAACGAGCTCGTGATCGATTATTTGAGCTATGTGCCATGAATGCCAATCATAGCTTACTTCTTTGAACTCAAAATATTGTTTGGAGAATAATCTGAGTTGCAGAGTGACTTTCATCACATAGCAAACATGTAGGGTTTTAACATGGCTTTTAAAAGGAGAGTCAGTGTACCTCAAATTCTCAATAACAAGAACACACAAGAAAAGAGAGGGGGGGAGTTCAAAAAGAGCTAGATTTAAAGAAGAAAAAGAAAAAATAGCAATGGATTGCATGGCAATAAAACTAAAGGAAAAAAAGGTGCTAAATAATTCCACAAGTTACTTTAGATTCAAGAAATCACAGTTCTGTGTCCAGAGTAATACCATGTACTTCCAAACTATTGAATAATTACTCGTTTATTTGATATATCCTTGGAGGAGGATAATGCCACAAGTGTTTTGTTTAATGCCACAACATTAATCTCCATTTGTCATTTCTACCCTCGAGTTCTCTGCTTCTCTCTCTCATATTTATTTCTTCTTCAACCCCCCCTTCTCTCTCTCTCTGCCGACTGAGTTCTTCTTTTTTTTAATCGGCAAAATTGAATTTTATTAAAAAGGAGAGAGAGAGAGAGAGAGAGAGAGAGAGAGAGAGAGAGAGAGAGAGAGAGAGAGAGAGAGAGGGGGTTAAATTGAGAGAAAAATTTACATGTTGTGGCACTATCAAAGTTCTCGTGGCATTGGCGCTGTCCATATTCTTTACCTGTAATAGTATTTTCTTTCAGCTAATTTACTACTCCTACTAGTAATTGGTGACATTATTTCTTATTGTAGGATTCAAAATCGTCTTCAAAGGTGGGTCCCTCTACTCGTCTAGATCAAGCTTTGTTTCTTAGAAAAAGTATTTTTTTTAATTTAAAAATTGAGATTGATTTTCAACATCGATCTTTTAAGGCCTTCTACATGTTCTCCTTATTTATAGTGGCTTTTTGGGTGTTTTCTCCTTATTATTCAATTTTTTTTGTGAGTTTTGCGCCAAATTTTTGTGGAAGGAATCTAAAAATTCAAATTTTTTTTACCTTTACCCAAATATTTTTAGAAATATCCAAGATAAAGCCCCAATGGCAAGCTTTCTGAACTTTATCTTGAATATTTCAAAATATATTAGGGTAAAAAAATTTTTTTTTTCCACATTCTCTACTTGAGACGAATCAATTAATAATCTATAAAAGTTTTGTGCAAAATTAATAAATGCAATTTTTTTAAATTATTGATCTTTCTAAATGGTAATTCTTGAACTTGTTTCTTCTCAATTAAGCTTATTGGCGTACTAGAAGAATCTATAATGAAAAGCAGAAACATGCCTTTGCACTTGAGCTAGGAAAAAGGCTCGTAAAAGAAGAGGCAGAATGGAATCGATACTTAGACGATCAAATGGGGAGCCCTATTGTTGAAGCCACAGAGAAGGGCATCATTGAGTTGGTAAATGAGATTTTAGGAAAATTTCCGGAGGCTGCATTTAGCTTTGACAAGAATAGTCGCATTCCCGCCTCCGGCTTTTCTCAAAATGACAAAGGAAAGAACATATTGCACATAGCGGTTGAGCAGAAAGATTGGAATATCTTCGACTTGTTGAAGAGGACAATAGAACTCAGAGATGGAATGCTAGTGGGAGATGTTGATAATCATGGAAATACCATATTACATCTTGCTGCCAAATTGAGTACTCCAAGTTCTAGATCAGTTCAACGAGGACATTTGTACCAGATGATGTGGGATATTTGTTGGTTTAAGGTACGTGTGCATTTTTTTCTTAAAAAAAAAGGTACGTGTGCATTTATTTGTTGAGCCCACATGCAGCAAAAGAAATACGAATTAACTTTATTACGTATGCAAATGCTTGCGCATAGACACAAGTCACACAACACACTTGAATGGTACTCCCCCACCTTGCGATCTCCCTACCTCACCGAAGGGGGGTTATGTCACCACCACCTCAATGAGAATCCAAGTCTCTTATTTATACTTGTGTACAACATAGATTCTAAATTCTCTTCCTATGTTCTTGTCTACCCTAACAATATAGAACTCTCCACACATATTTCGAACATTGCGAATTGTCTTTGATCCTTTTTGAGTCTTCATGAACGTTCAGATCACTCTAGATTCTTCCACATTCTAGAACCATCTAGGAAGAACTTTTTTTTTTCTCCAAGTGGTGTACATTAGCGGGTTAGGGGGTAGTTAGTAAATTAGTCCACAGGAGGTCCAAAGGCTCTCCATAGTCCTAAACCACAAATGCTCCTAACGGGGCTCGAACCTGGATCCCCCACAAGGGAAGGACCAGAAATACCATTCGGCTACAAGTCCTTTGGATAGATTGTTCTAGAACTTTCTCCAGTATTTTAGAAGATTCGAGAATGTTCTGAAACCAAATACGCAATTCTAGAACGTTTTCAAATGTTTTAGAAGATTCCTAAATTTTCTAGAATACTAAAGTATTGAACAATGGAGAGTAAGTGTAGGCTCTCAACATTATTATGGTTTGATTTCTTACTCTCTCCCTGTGGATCATTTGTTGTAAGTGACTTTTAATAGTGGTTGTAGGTAAGGCCTGTAAGATTTATTCTTAATGGGGTTAGATAATTAACACCCTAACATTATGCCAGGATCTAGAGCTATCATGATAGCTATAATACAATCATTAAGCAGAAGTTAAATAATCAAGAACGGCGTATCCGGATCCAATAATGCGGAACTTAAGCGATCCAGTGATTATGGGAGCAACCATAATTTTTACTAGAGCATTAAGCCCTAGATGGAACCAATGGTACCATCAAATATAAGGAACCAATGGTAGGAAGCTTGTTTATGTCCATAAGTTGACTTCTTAAATTTGCAGCCAAGTGCTCTTTTACTTTAGTTGAGAAACCTTCAGGTTGATTCATATCGACTTCTATCATCTGAACTCTCATTCGAAACGTTATTTTCACGTCCAAATGTAACTCCAAATCATAAAGAGTTACCTTTCAAAGCCACAATAATTTTCTGCGAGTTCTTCTTGCATACAAGAGAGAAAAACTCTTTACAATTATGCCTCCTTTTTGAGCGTAACCCGTAGCCACAAGTTTGATTTTATATCGTTCTATATTGCCCTCTAAGTTAAGCGTAATCTTGAAGACCCACTTGCAACATCCTTTCTAGTATTCTTACGGCAATTCAATGAAATTTCAAACTTCATTATGTTTCATTGGTTCAACACATCATTCATGGTATCAATCAATTTAATAGAAAATTATCACTTTGCGAGGCTTGTAAAAATAAAATAAAATCAAAACACATTCTTCTAGATAAATCAAATAATCATACAAATAGCTAATCTCATGTGCCTTCGAGATATTCTCAATGCTATTTTCCTTGATTGTTCTACAATTTCTCCATTGGAAACAATATTATGAAGTGATTGACAACTTACTTGTTATTCTAAATCATTAGGTTGTATAGCAACAATAAGAACAACATCATTCTCTAAGTTCGGGTAAAGGACTTATACCCTAACATTTGAATAACCACATTACATGGTTTATCACTCCCACTGATTTTATCATTCTTAAAAAATCTAATTGATCGATTTTCATAATTATCATACTATGGTTAAATAGTAAAATCCATAACCTTCAAATTTTTCAGAGCAACCAATAAGGTCACTACAACTCGTTCAAAAATTCAAATTCATTTCATGTGAATAGAAAATTCTAGCCTCTGCTTGACTACCTTAAATATTCAAGTGTCGTAAGTTTGGTTTTCTTCCCATCCATAGTTCAAAAGAATTATTTAAATTGCTTTACAAGAAACTTGTTTAACATAAATGCAGAGTTCTTTAGAGAATTTTTATATCCACTACGTGATGGGTATTTTGGAGTTACAAACATACTTTTAACAATATATACAAACATATGATTACCTTTCAGTTATCACATTATGCTAAATGGAATAGACATCTCACAATATTTATCACCTGTGTCCTACCTCATGACTTTTTAAATTTTTTTCTATTTGCCCTTTCTACCTCAATAATGTATACCTTTAGCGTGTTCATTGATTGAGATCTTCATGCAATAGAAAAGTTAACATAAAGTAAAAGGTCATCCTACGGGTGATAAAATCGGTCTGTTCATTAAAATATATAAAAATTCATGTCTATATGAATCACTTTAAGAAGACTATTATTTCTTGTGACTTACCTCCTTAGTTTGCTTGTACTTAATGCAAATGTCACAAGATGAAGTAATTTACATTCATGAGACTTCTAACAAACAAACATTATGATGATTAGGAGAGTTAGGCTTCGTTCCAGAGACCTCCTTAAAAAATAAGTACTTATTTTGGAACTTCTCAAAGAAAAATAAGAAGGGTTGTTCCAGAAAATCCAAATAAGCAGCTTATTTCACATTTTCAAACTAAAAACTATCAAACAAGATCCATATTAATAGAAAAATTATTTGCATAAACACATGATTTTTGAGCTTGAAGTTGCCTTAACCAAAAAATAAGTACTTACTTCTTATTTTGTGGAACAAGCCTTATTATTGAACAAAAAATAAGAACTTATTCAAGTTCTGGAACGGGGCCTTATTAATAAAATGGTCATCAAACTTTAGTTCATTTAAACATAATAAAATACCATAAGACAATAATTGGTATTTTTCAATCATCATAAAATTTGATTTCGAAACTTGAAAAAACATAATATCAAAATCTAGTTTGGACAAAAGAAACTAAATCTCTAATATTATAGGGAATACACAAATGATGACCAATTCTTAAATAATCAACAATAAGTCACAAAACCTTTTTTTAATAAAACTGTAATTAACCTAATTTGTAGAACTTAATGAGCTTGTGTTTTCAATAACTTCAAATCTCTCCGTATCGTGGTTATAAACATAAGTAGTAGCTCATAAATAAATCACTTCATATTTGAGGGGACTTTAATTAGCTAAGTTTGATTTAAAACATTCAATACTGGTAACTACTTTCCCCTTTCGAATCACTTCCTACGTTTATGACAAACTTTTTGATAATGTCTTAACTATTTATAGAGGTGACATGTCACGACCCAAATCTGATGGGTAGAAATTCGTGACATGGCCAGTGATTTAAAAATCATCCCAGGCCTGGATATCACACAACAAAAAAAAAAAATTATCATTATTATTTTTTTGTATTCAAAACTCCCAAGACCGTAAATTAAAAATGAAATATTATATTCAGAGCTATCTAGCGTGCTCACCGATTTCAACTTTAAAATTACATAATTGTAGCTCGCACACACAAACGTCACTCATTAACACATTATTTCCTTATTTAGCCATGACAACTGATATCTTTCACACGCAACGGAGAAGCCTTCTTTAATCTTGATTTCCTGAAAAGGTTTTATGAAACACATAACCAGTTCAGTAAGTTACGATATACTAAGGCCACATAATAAACATGGAATTAAGTAAGATAAAAACATAGCATAATAATCCATCAGCTTGCAAAATCATAAGAGATGGAACAATTATATTCCAGTTGCAATCACCACACGTGAGACAAAGAAAGATATATCAATCATCATCATATTATCATCTTAATCATCATAGTTTCACCTTGACTATCATCTTGGGCGGTAATCTGATGGGCCGGGGAGCAACCCCAGCAAAAACAATGGAATTGATATCAGTCCAATGGATACCCGACCGTATCCTTTCCACAATCCATAAGCGCCAATTCGAACATAGCTTATCAGAGCTCTTTGCCCAGATGTTACACCAATATCCATTAAATTTCCTTTTAAAAATCAATCTCATGTCTTTTTATAATAATCTTTTTCTTTTCACAATTTATACTTATATAATTTATTTTTATTCAACATAAGATTTAATAAAACAATCACAAAACAAGATTCAGAAAAATAATATGTAGCCAGAATATATTCGCAACTCAACTTTTTGCATCCGAAATTAAACGTAAAATCTAGCGAGGCGTAATGGTCCCTCTCGTTTTAATTCTTTTTCCCTTCCTCCCCTATTTTCCTTTCTTAATTTCTTCTCCTTCCCTTCTTTCTCTCTTTTCTTCCTTTCTTTTCTTTGCTTGGTGATTGGGTTTGTGTGGTGTGTGGAGGGGAGGGGAGGAGCCTATTTATACTACTGGGAGAAGAATCTAAATCTAGAAAATCTAAATCATATCAAGAAAATCCTAATCATATCTTATATAATCTAATAATATCTGACAAAATCTATATAACATCTAACAAAATCTATATAATATCTAATAGAATCCTATATTAAATCTTAGTGAATCTAATAAAATCCAAGTGTATCCATATCAAATCTTGATGAATCTAATAAAATCCAATTGTATCCATATCAAATCTTGATGAATCCAATAAAATCTAAGTGTATCTATTAGATTTCTAGTCTAGAATAATCCCATACGGTCTAATCTGATTCCTTCAAGATAATTCTTTGAACCTTACGGCTATTCGCCTCACAGGACTCTTGCCTCACACTCCCGTGCTGCGATGAACTCCCTATTCTCTTTTTATTCTTTTTATCGTCTTTTTTACTTGTAAAAGTCGAGGTGTTACATGACATGTATCATTGTCCTTTTATTCTTTCGAGTCTAAGATCCTTAGTACACTCATAAACACCATATGGTGCTAACTTGATGTCCCTTTTACGCTTTTTGTAGTTTAATTCTCAAGTACTTTAGTTGAGTAAGTCAAAAATAACATCTTAATGGTCTTAAGCCAGTATTCTAAGCACAATAAACATAATAGTGCTCACTTTAAACATTCACACAAACACAAGACTTAATCTATTGACATGAAGTAATTTCTCAAAAATAATACTTTATCAAGATTTAGTATTCAAAATGAAACTAATCTTGCTCTTTTTAAAATGAGAAACTCAATCATTTAAATTGAAATGAAATATACTTAGTATGTTAATATGAAACAGATATAATTAACAATTCACGAATAATATATGCTCACTACAATAATATTTTGAATTTGCATACATGCATACTGCTTATCTACCTTCATCAAGCTTTAATGGACTTATCTTACTGTAATCCAATGCTCACAGTCACGTAATTAATAAATAAATAAACAATACCAATTAGCCAATTAGGTATGCACTTATCTTGGAGTCTGGCTCCTCCCCAATCCATAGGGAATTGGAGGATCATTCAATTCTAATTTAATGGTCAGGATTATTCCAGTAACTCAAGCCCAAAGCTCATAGGGTATTCTATGGGCACCCAATTACTCCCCAAATATTTCTCAATTACATAAGCGTCTTTCCTCCACTTGTTTTTTGAACAATGAAAAAAATTCATTAATCTGAGTTTACAAAATATTTATTAATTTTTTTTGAACGATGTCTCTCTCCCCATTAAACTTGCCTCTGAAAAACTAATTTTATATAGCTCATGAGGATTTTTTTCGACCGAAATCATATAGCTCATGAGATTTTTTTGTTTACTTATACTAGTGTATTTCCACGTGTGCTTCGCATTGTATCGTGTGCTTATTGATGTAGTTGTTCTTATATGTAAAGAAAGTTGAAATTAAGATTCAGTTAAGGAAATTAGAAAGAAATCATAAGAGCAACTAATTGAACAAAAGATAATTTTATAGAAAAAAATATTTTAGAAGAAATGCAAAAGGAGTTTTTTGATTAACCCTATGAATCTGATAGTTCTTTGACCCTGCACTTGTTATTAAAGTTACGATATGAAATTTTACTAATATTTGGAATTTGATAAATTGGTGCTTGGAATGTGATAATTGAGAAATATTTGGGGAGTAACTGGGTGCCTGTAGAATACCCTATGAGCTTTGGGGCTAGAGATACTAAGGTAATCTTGACCATTATATTAGAATTGAAGGATCCTCCAATTTTCTATGAATTGAGGAGGAGTTGAACTCCTTATCTTGATGGCTACTAACGCCGCAGCAGTTAATAAAACTACAACCAGATACATGGCGAAACATTGTATCAATTGTAATAATAAAAATACGTAATGGAAAAATACTCTTTACGTCATAGATCGGCAATCCATCTACGAACGCTGAAAACAGTTAATCATTTAATAACGGAAAATCACAATGTTCACAAATTTGAAGCTCTGATACCACATGTAAAATTTATTCTTAGTGGGGTTAGATAATTAACATCCTAACATTATGCCAGGATCTAGAATTATTATGATAATCACAATACAATCATTAAGCAAAAGTTAAATAATCAAGAACGGTATACCTGAATCCAATAATGCGGAACTTGAGCGATCCAGTGATTATGGGAGCAACCATAATTTTTACTAGAGCATTAAGCCTTAGATGGAAGACGGATTTCTCTCCCTTGCCTTTCTTTCTTAGCAGTTTAGTATCACGCGTTAATTTGATGGAATTCTAGATGCTCTTTTATAGGCAGAGAGATGACCGATTTTTTTAATGAACATTATACTCACTTTCCATCAAAGTAGAGTCTGTTTGACCAATACAATAAATAAAGATATAGAAAATCGTATTAAACTCATAATCAATATGTACCATATAAAATATGTGGGCCATCAAAATGCTAAATTAAAATTTAGTCTGACAAGGCCAACTGACTTCGACAAAGTCGACTGTTGACTGCTCAATTGAAGTGCGACATGTGGCACATGCATCTGCGTGACATGTGGCAGCATAACGAAAGAGGTTTATAAGTGTTAAGTTTTGCTCGACCTAGAATTAATGGGCAATTAGGCGAGAAGCCAGATGGCTTATATATTACCCAGCCTTTCGTGTTTGCTCCGAGCATAAGGCAGGATCTAAGAGGCCCTTTGAGGCTTGGTAGCGGTGCAAGTATAGCTGACATGAGTACGTTGGCTATGACCTTACCTATACGGCAATAAAGGGGATCTATTATTTCTGTAAAGTTTCACAACATCTTGATTAAAGTTGTACCATATGATTCTATTACTCTATTAGTTATTAGTAGTAAAGAGCAGAGATACTAATATGAATGGTCGTTAAGCTACCCTGACTAGAAGTAATTGCATCTTTAATTAACTATAGTTTTCTTTGTATTTATTAGTCCTTTTATTAATTGAGTGTTTTGGTTAACTAATTAATTTTGTGCATTTCGATTAATCTCAAAGCCTTGGTATTAATGCCTTGACAAATCTTTAGTGGCCTCAGTTTTTGCGCACTCGCGCGTGTGTTGACAATGTGAATCAAACTCACGAGCTTAAGAGAGTTAAATCTTTTAATTAATTACATGTTGTATTAAGCTCCCATTAATTCTACCATTGTCGTCGATTACTACTCTACATATATATATATATATATATATATATATTTGTCATTCGTTAATCTTAATCTATATTGATATATATATATATATATATATGTGACTTTATGCTTATATATATGGTCTTTTGAAATTCCACATGCATGATGCAGCACGTGGGTTACAACTCTCCCCCACATTTATGGAATCTTCGAAACTCGGACGGGGAGACGGCAAAAGATGTATTCGCAAAAGAACATTCGGAAATACGAGAGAAGGCTGAGAAAGCAGTGAAAGACATGAACAATGGTCTGATGCTAATCGTCACGTTGATCGGAACTGTCATTTACGCTGCGCTTTTTACCCCGCCGGGAGGTTACCGCCAGAGCGAGGATGATCCTTCTTACGGTCTCCCCGTCTTCCACACGGACGACATGCGCATGTACTACGTGCACTTATACTGGGGTCTTTTAGCTGCCTTTGTTGCCTTCGCGACTATGTTTTCGATCCAGTCCTGTCCGTTTCGCAGCAATGACTTCTACCTGGACTTGCCGTTGAGGCTTTTGGTTGCTATGACTTCCTTGATGCTCTCCGTGGTATTCATCACCCTAGCATCTCGACAGATCTACATTATTGAAAGGCAAAATGATTTCCCTCTGGGAGAACACATTACGCATGCATGCTTGCTCGCTGCAACATTCATCCTTGGTTCCATAGACGGAAGTTTCTTGCTCCTTTATTACCTCTCTTTTTTGCTTAAACTTGAGTTGCTTCCCTAACAACCCATGAAACGCGCGTGGTTTACTTTTACTGCTTGAGAAGACTCTCAAGCTTCTGTAATATGTTTTCAGATTTGCTCAATGAATGTGAGTTTATCACATCTTCGTTTTCTTTTCTCTCTTGTTTAGCCTATAAATAGGCTTGTAATCTGAATATGTAAGTGTGCAAATAAGAGTGATCAAAATGTGTGAGAGATGTTGGTATTTTCCTAGCCTAACCTGGAGAAAGAACTAAGAAATAGGGGGCTGCCCAATACAACAGTAGCAGCCGAGAGCAACAATAAAACAGGGGAAGAGAGAGGGGTCTCTCTGGATACAAGCAGCAGCAAAAAGAAAAAAAAAACGTGAAAGAGGGGCTGCTAACTTTCTTGAGAATAAATTCTTTACACCGCCGGTGTAAACATTTGTTTCCTCCAAATTAATTGCATTGCGCCACGTCGCCATGTTTTATTAATTGGGACCACTGTTTTGACACGTGTTGCGATGCAATTAATTTGGAGGAAACAAATGTTTACACCGGCGGTGTAAAGAATTTATTCTCAACTTTCTTACCTTTTCCATTCCACTTCACCTTTAAATATAAGGGTAGACTTGCACATAAAACAAACTTGGGCTATAGCAAACAAAAGAGCCCAATTACGAAAGGAAATAAAGTAGCCCATTAACATTTGGCCCAAACACAACAAAATACTTGGTCCAATTACAAAAAGATAATAAAGCATCAATTTTAACACTCCTCTTAATGCTTTGTTGTAACACTCAACATTTCTCTAAAACATTGAAACTTTTCCTTTGAAAGAGCTTTGGTGAAGATGTCCGCCACTTGGTCTTCAGTTGCACAATACTTGAGTTGAATCTCTTCATCTTCCACGGCCTCTCGAATGAAATGATGCTTGATCGCAATGTGTTTAGTACGGCTATGGTAGGCGGGATTTTTTGTCATTGCAATTCCGAATTTGTAATCACACAAAATTGGAGTAGCTTCTCCTTACTTTTCATCAACATTCTCGAAAATCCTCCTTAACCATATTGCTTGAGAGGTTGTCAATGATGTCGACACGTACTCAGCCTCGGCGGTAGATTGCGCCACGGTTTATTGCGTCTTAGATGCCCATGAGAAGACACCCATGCCAAAAGAAAAGGCATAACCGGAAGTGCTCTTCATATCATCGACACATTCGGCCCAATCACTATCACAAAATTAATCTTAGTAATTTTGCATCAACATTCTTCTCTTACAAAATGCCATAATCAAGCGTACCTTGTAAGTATCTCAAAACCCTCTTAGCCACTCCAAAATGAGTTTGGCTTCTATTGTGCATAAATCGGGATAACATGCTTGTAGCATACATGATATTCGGTCTTGTAATAGTCAAGTATAACAAGCTTCCAACCAAGCTTCTATAAAGAGATTCGTCCACATTTTTGCTTCCATCTTCTTTTGACAATTTCTCATTCACAGTCAAGGGAGTTGCAACCGGCTTGCATTCTTTCATATTGAACTTTTCAAGAAGAGTTCTTGCATACTTTCTTTGACAAATGAAAATATTCTCTTTGCTTTGATAAGTTTCAATGCCCAAGAAATAATGCAAAAGACCCAAATCACTCATTTCATACTTTTTTTTTATCATTTCTCCTTTAAAATCCTCATTCATTTTCACATTGCTACTGGTAAAAACCAAATCATCAACATAGATAGAAACAATGAGAATGCCGGTGTTACCTTGTCTCTTGATGTACAAGGTTGGCTCACTTTTGCTTCTTTGAAATCCTCTTTCATTGAAGTAAGAGTCAATCTCACTATACCATGTCTGGGGTGCTTGCTTTAGCCCATATAAAGTCTTCTTCAACTTATACAGTTTTTGTTCCTTGCCTTTGACAATGAAGCCTTGAGGTTGATCAACAAACATTTCTTCCTCCAAGACACCATTCAAGAAGGCTGATTTCACATCAAGTTGATACAAGAACCAACCTTTCGATGCTGCTAAGGCAACAAGAGATCTAATTGTGTCATGTCGAGCCACCGGTGCAAATGTCCCTTAAAAATTAATTCCGGGTTGTTGAGAATACCCTTTTGCAACAAGTCTTGCTTTGTGCTTTTGAATGGAATCATCAGGGTTGAGCTTTGTTTTGAAAATCCACTTCACACCAATAACTTCTTTGTCTTTTGGCCTCTCCACCAACTCTCAAGTTTTGTTCTTCTCGATGACATGAATTTCCTCTTCCATAGCTTTCTTCCAAGCTTCTTCCTTAATTGCTTCTTCAAAGGTCTCCGGTTCAACAACACAAAAATTACAACTCGCATACACATCACTAAGGCTTTTCATTCTTCTTGGAGTTGAACTTGAAGATGGGGAGCTTGAGCTTGATTGAGAAGTTGGAAGAGTTTGATTTGGAGCTTTGAGATCATCACATTCTTCATCTTCTTGACTCTCCGGTTCTTCATAATTGAAAGGGACTTGGTTTTGTACCACATTCCTCTTCCAATCCCAATATGCCTTCTCATAAAAAAGAACATCTTTAGAAATGGTCACATTGTTTGTGGTCAAATTGAAGAGCCTATAGCCCTTTGATTGGGAGCTATAACTCCCAAAGAAACACTTTTGACATGTTTCATCAAGCTTGCTCCTTTTTACTTTTGGAACATGGACATAACAAATGGATCGAAAAACCTGCAAGTGATTCATGGATGGCTTTGTAACACCCGTTCCGAGCATATATGCATGTGCATCGCATATGACATTTAATTTTATGTTGCATAGGTCATGCTATTTGTTACACGTGTTGTGTTATCATCCGCATATCATTCATTGATTGTTTAGCGATACTTGATTAAATTTGAGGGTTTAATTAAGTTAATTAAAAGAGATTGACTTGGTAGGTGGAATGAAGGGTAAAGATGAGACATGGCTCATTTGAACTCATACACCCAACCTCATGGGATAAATCTTCCCTTAAATCTTCCCTAATAAGCTTTCTAGGTATTTTACACCCCTCCACCGTTCTTTTCTTTCTGTATAACGTAGAGAGAGAGAGAGAGAGAGAGAGAGAGAGAGAGAGAGAGAGAGAGAGAGAGAGAGAGAGAGAGAGAGAGAGAAAAGAAGAAGAAGAAGAGGAAGAAGAGGAAGAAGAAGGAAAAAAAAATTGGGGAAAATCTAATTGAAGTTAATCCCCATCCTACACCTAATTTATGTTTTGGGTTTTGATCAAACTTGTATATACCTGCATATTCTTATAGTTTAAATCCCAATTAGGACATAGGAGAATGGATTTTAACCTAGCAAATTCGTGGGGCTTATGGGCATGTCAATTAGAGCTTGAACTTGACTGAATCTGTCCTGTTCTTAACGAATTTTTCTCACTAACTTTCCGACCTTGTAATTTTCTGAAATTTTTACTGGAGATGGATATGCATGTTTAGTTTATTGGGTAAAATTTTCAGAATTTATTTCAAAGAAGAAAAATGTTAAAAATCACGCACCAAACTGCTGTTGTGAAACTCGTATTGCTGACTGCAGTGACACAAGTTGGAAAAATAGTCATATCTCTTAGCTCGAGACTCGAAAACATTCCGCTTTCTTTGCTGAAAACTAGACTTGTAGGGCTTTCCAACGGTGTAACCCGTGCGCTGTGGTTATGCCCGAGCAATAACTGATTTGCTGTTAAAGTTTACTTAAAATCTGGTTCTGCACCAGTTTTAGTAATCGTTAAGTTATAATCGCGAGGCCGTGGTAAGGTTACCCGAACTCCATTTTTGATGAATGACCTGTCGATTCGAAGAGGAAGAAGTTAACTTTTCAACGGATAAAGTGAAATTCTTAGAATTCATGATTATGTATCGGATATGGTCGGAACCGTACATGTTGGTCACAGACTAATCCTCATCTTTGGGAATTCTTGTATCAAATCTCATTGATTCATCTTTGGAGCATTGTAGCACATCATCCATCTTTTTACTTGCATTATAACATAAGTTGGAGCATGAGTTATTCTAAGTGTAGTCTCATTCATATTTTAGGATCGGGGGACGAGTCTTCACCTCAAAGTTGAGAAGGACGTCTTTCGCTTTTGTCTTTTGGTTCTCTAAGGTGAGTGTGCTATTTCATTGAAGTTGGCTTGCTAGAAATAAACTTATACTTTTTATGCGAATGTTGGGAATTTTTGACGGTTGTGGATATGGATCAAGTTGCTTGAAACATGATTTTAATTTAAGAGCATGCCATATCTATATTGTTGGTTGGAAATGTCTTCTTCTTGATGTACACAAGAAGGGTATAAATTGTCTGTTTGCTGTACACAAATAGGGTATAAATTGTTGAAAGTACATTGTTCACAGAGTCACGGTACCGTCATAACTCCTGGTTGCGAGGGAAGCAACCCTATGGCTTCTTGAAAGCTATTCTCTACTGCGTCAACAGCTGCCCGGGGAACACCTTTTTGGATTAGAGCGCCAAAGAATCCTTCACATTTTGTTTTTGTAGTTGTCACTATTGTACATATTGTCACTGCAGTTCGTTTTATGTTTCCCTTGTAAACTTTTATTCCATGCATATATATATATATATATATATATATATAGAGAGAGAGAGAGAGAGAGAGAGAGAGAGAGAGAGAGTCCTTCTCCTAAGAACCACCTTAACTTAATAAAATAAGGACCTCCCTTTCCCGATCTAATTTCGATGGTCCGAGTCGCTCAATGTGTTCAGAACGTGATTTTAAGGATATCCGCGAGAAATCAGCAAAAAAAAAGACCGGAAAGGGTTTCATCCGAACAGTTTTTCTTTGATTTTTATCAAACGGTTCAAATTAAAACTGCTCGGAAGAAGCCCTTTTTGGTCTTTTTTTTTGCCGATTCTTTAATGGTACCTTTAAAATCACGTTCTGAACACATTGAGCGGCTTGGATCATCAAAATTCAAACGGAAAATGAGAGAAATGGGGAGGTCTTTATTTTAACTAAAATAAGGATCTACTCATTTGAAAATGACTGTATATGCGCATTTCTAGCGCTTTCTCCCCAAAAATAAAAAGTTAAAAATTCCAACATAAAGAGAATTCCTTCCCACGTGTTTTCGCTTTGAGGCTTTGCTTTCCCTACGTAAAGAGAATTCCTTCTCCTGTTTTTTTCTATGAGAAGTTACCATATGAAGCTCTAAATTACTACGAAAATCTCATTTCCTTCCAGTGACCCAAGAAGTTTGAAACTAGAAAAAAATAGTTCTTAATTTCTGTACGTCCACTCGAGGATTCAAAGATGGCATCCTCCACCATTTCAGTCACTCGCTCTGCTGCTTTCAGAGCAGCGACCGATTGCGAATCACGGTCATGTTGGAAGAGGAGGGAATCTAGTATAAATTTGGACAAGATTTTTGAAGGGGAAGAGTA